>LVVV01431856.1:0-11071 GCA_001676325.1 Amphinemura sulcicollis
TTCCCCCCCCCCCCCCTACCCACCTCAGACAAGAAGATGGGATCGTACGCCCACGATAATAACATTAATCATAAAAATGTGAAAATATAAAAACCAAATCAATAACCGGGTCGGACTCCCGTGCCGGAAAATGATCTTCTTTGGAAATGGTCCTTGACTGCCGCGTGGCATTTTCAAATAAAATGTTCTAACTTTTTAATCGGAGTGCTTCGTGAATCCCCGAGCATGAAGGTTCCCGACTTCCGAGGGGCCATGTGAATTTAGTTCTTAATGCACGGCCTGGTTGGGTCAAAATTTGGCTTTAAAACTGATTCCTGTTCCAGATTTCAGGCTCCGTTTCAATTCCACTGCAATGGATATCAGCACTAAAGTAATGAATTTTCTTCAAACCCATACAAAATAGCTAATTTGGGACAATTCTAAGAATATTTTAGTATATCTTTGTTTAATATGTGCCAATAATTATAATTCATGACTAATAAATGCGTTTCATGACAAAACATTGATCTTTTAAACTAAGACGAACTTCAAAATTTCAAGAACCCCGGCTGGGTAGGCACCCGTAATACACGTATGTACACAGTCAAGCCTATGCTTACGATCTCGTAAAGTCGTACGTGAAATTACAACCCTTTTAATAAATATCTGTCCCCAAATTTATTGCCTTAAAAACAAATCACGCTGGTCGCTGCAACCATGATTTTCACCTTTACTAGGCTCATGTCTGACAAAATACTGCACGAATCTTTCTCAAAAACAATGTGGATCTAAGATAGTAATGTTCCAAGGAATAGGGATCCCTAAAAATTTCATCGCAGCCTGCGCTTTTGTTTGGCCCCAACTCTGCAAACCAACACACATACACACACAAAAACAAAAAAAATCACAAGTACTTTGTGGAGCAGTATAAAAGCGTAGGCGGATCTCGCCCGCTCATCCGACCAGGTGTACACCAAGTAATACTTTCACAGGAATATCGTTTGTGAATACACCACACTCACACACCTATTAAACATTCGCACTCGCCTGGAAAATATTCTTCTGACGGCCGTTCAGCCATTACGGTTGATACTCATGTCTTCATCCATTAAAAAATCCACATCACTGCCTTTTTCTTGCCAATAATAGTATGTGTAACATGCGTATCTACTATTCATTATTGGAGTGGTAGTTTAAAAATATATGTGTTGATGGCATAGCAGAGGTTGATGGTATAACGAAGGTTGATGCTATAATGGAGGTTGATGGTATGACGAAGGTTTTGTTGATGTCACCTGGTGGTAGGGACGCGCTGTAAAATTACAGGGATTTGAACAACCTTGACCTTTGCAGCACTTCACCGCCATGCGCAAATGAAACGGGAACGAATAATAGACCCCAACATTGTTCTTTATTAAATATTTAAGTCTACTCCGTTATATCATTAGCTACGTAGGAACCACCTAAATAAAGGTGGGTACCTACGTAAGTTTGTAATACATAGACAATACTTTAGTAAAAAATGTAAAAAGATTTATAAATATTGTGTTAACAGCAAGTAGCACCGCATGGTTTGATGAATGTTTTCAAAAAATAAAACATCTTGAACAGACTTTTTCACTTGAGTAATATCTACCTTGCTGCACAATACAAAGTTTTATTTTTGTTTTCAAAGAGTACTGTGCAACAAACAGCATCATAAATAATTTCATACCTTTGTCCATTGTACTCAACTTCAAATAGGTAATAACAATACTTAACGTTAGTATACACTTTCCAAAAACAAACTAGTCTTCTAAATACTATTGCTATTAAATACACTTTGGGCAAGAATGATTACTTTGCTAAGCTGCATTATTGTCGAACATTATTGTCGAACATTATTGTCGATCTTGCTGAGATTGTGAACGTAGAGTTGCGACTCATTTTGCAGCGATCTCCTCATTACTTTGCACAGGCACTGTCCACAAACTGGATTCTGAATGCTTTCGTAAATTCTCAAACACGAAAAGGGAAGATAGGTATTTGGCGTGACTCGTGAGTATAAAACCAAAAACTAACAATTAAGAGAAATTTCAAAATATGCAATTTTAAAAATTACCTGTATTCAAGCTGAATTATAAACTAATTAGGAGAAACTTTTAAGGCTTGGTATAAATATTCAAGTACCTAACTATCCGTTGGTCGTTTCCAGATTAATTTCCAACTTTAAAAAGTAAAATTTTCAAATTATGGGTTAAAATGAGCCAATTTAACCCTAGCTATCAGTGCCTAATAATTCAAGGGCTTATGCCAAGTAATATCAAAGACCTGATAAATTTTAAGAAACTTCTTTGTCTGTGAGCTTCTCTGGCGCAGCCTGTTGCTCGCTTGCGATCTCCACATTAACGTCAGAAACGTCATTCAGGAAGCACACTGTCGGTGGCTTGTTAGGTTCTTCTCTACTAACCTCAGTCATCACTCCCAACTCTAACTTGTCCATCAGCTCTGAAAGCTTGCGTGCTTTTCGCATCTCGTTTTGTTCGATAATCGTGCAAAGGTGCTCAGTCAGAAGCTCCTTTTGCTCTAGCTTCCCAAACATTATCAGCTTAGCCTCAAGAAATTCCTTCTCAGCTTTGCCATACCGCTTTTGTGCCTCACTGAACTCCAAACTTGCTACTTCTATCTGATTTCTCAAAATCGATACGTCGGTGCTGAGAAGGGAGTCGAGTTTTTGCAACTCTTCCTGAATTTGTTGTAATCTACGTGCCTCGGCGGTGGTTCGTTTCTTACGATCAGCAAGTGCCCTGCCCAATAATTCCTTTCGGTGGCGATTCTGCTCTTCCATTAGCTTTTGCCTAGCTTGGAACTCTTCAAGAGAAACCTTGGGAGAACCGACAACTTCATAGCTCTTATCATCTTTAATTCGGATGCAAACCGGAATGTGGTTTGGACTGCTGCCTGACAATATGGACACAGGCTTGTCCGGTACTTCTAAAATGGTGCTACTTTCACGAGAAGAGTCTTGAGCATTAGAGTCCGTGCCTGTGGCAGGAGCTGCTTCTGGGGCTAATAGCATAGAGTTGGTAACGGGATTTAAATCAGCGTCTGCCATCCTTTCCCGTATAACATTATTCTTTGATTTCTGACGAATGGAAGTCTTTTCCGACTTTTCCGAGCGGAGAGAAGGTTTCTGGGAAACTTTTGGTCCTGCAATAACAAAGCAATAACCATTGAAAAATAAGGTTAACAAAATGTAAGACTGAGCTAAATATCAAACTCAGTCTAAGGCTGAAGCCAAGTCATCAAAAATGTTTTGTGATAAGTATTGATTACACGTTCGGAACTAGAATAGTTATCAAAAATATGCCTTACCTCCAACATTTATATTCTTAATATCTTCTTCGGTAAATCCTTCCCACTTGCCTGACATATTTCACACTTTTGACGTTTATAGTGACGGTGGCCTGCGGTGCGGTGGCCACAGCCTTTTAAACTTTGCTTCAATTCGGTTGTCAAGCGTTGACAACCAATCCGATGTCTGTAGTGAAATCAGTGCGGGATTTTGAAACTTGACACAGGTAGCCTTCCAAAGACACTGCTTTTTGCTTTATTTTTTACATTCATTCTAATTTAAGGCTTACCTTCAATTATTTCTACAAAGTTTCAAACAGCCTGTGTCCTTCCCAAAGTTGAATGGTATACTGATCATACTGCAAATCAATTCAATGGCACAACTTGATATTTTTTGCAATTTCTCAAAGTGCCGTAGAAGTTTGAATCAAGTTGCTTGGGTAACTAGCTGCTCTCACGCATTTTGTGAAGATCACGGGAAAAAAGAATTTGTTGACAATCAGAACTTACCATGCCATTGTCCAGCATGTAATATATCGCTCGGAAATAAATACGATATTGTGAAAGTTGACTTGGATCCACCAGAAGACTTTAAATCAGTAAGTTTTTATTTATCCTTTAAAAATTATTGACATAATCCTTTAATTATTGACAGTGAATGCCTGCAAACTCTTGAATTTATGGCGTATTTCTCTCTTAGATGGTTCTTGCTGGACTAAGGCCAGAGATCCTATCTGATATATTTAACCGTGCTTTGACATTTTGGAACTATCAAATCTGTCAAGAGCACATGTATCAAGTTGTAAGTTTGAAAAAGAACAAAATTAATTTGGAGAAAATGTCAAAATACTATGAAAGTGTTGAGAAAAAAAACAGCGCTCAACTAGAGAGCTGTGAAATTGCTTTGAAAAGTAAGTTTTTCTAAATCTCAAATAATAAATTCTGAAGCGGTAGGTTTTATGAAGTTATGAATGACAAGAAAAGCACACATCTTTTTCAGATGCCCAAGCAGAAATATCAGCATTGCAACAAAAAGCAGAAGATCTCATCAATCGGTTAAATGTAAAAACTCGACAAAACAACAAGATACAAGTAAGATTCAAGTAAACACCAACCTTAAATTTCTATGCCTCTTCAGAAAACATATTAAAGTTTTGTGAGTTAGGCCAAAAGTAAAAGGATTCTATCTACTTCAAAACTATATGTTGCAGCAAATGTACGATTCTTTGCGCCTGGATACCTTGGGCTCGAGAATGAGTAACATCCAGGACAGTCCAAGAAGGAACACTCGATACACAGGAGCAGAAGATACATTCTTGAAGCCATACACGCCTACAAAGATGCGGCGAGCTCCTAACTATTCTCAACAACAACACTCCGAGGATCGTCGGCAAAGATCGCATTCTGAGGATCGAAATATTCAACCACCGGACAGAGGTGGGAACCTGTTTTGGGTGAAACTATTTGCCAGATTTCAACTGCTTGGTGGCACCTTTTCACGTATCTCAACTTTCTTTATTCAGCAGGATTTGTTTTTCGACCCGTGACTCCTGACTTGGAATATCCAGGTGGCCCGATAACACAGCCAGGAAGCCGCAGCAAGCGAATGTGTTATGAGAGAGGAAGGGGCACTCCATCAAATTACAACAGACACCATTAGAGAACTCGAATTTTAGAGCAAAGCATAGCTCAGAAGATTTAGTACTTTTTTTATTCTTACCATAAAATCAATAAATTTAAGAACATAATTAATATTTACACAACAATGTAGCTAACTTTATTAATTGCAATACCCAGAAGTTTGTGATATTAATTTGGTAACACCAGTGGCTTAATGTTGAGTTCTAGACATAGGTCTTCAACCTTCTGCTCCCACCGACGTTCGTAGAAGACGTTCATTAGAAATGAGCTTGACCTGCCAGTCTCAATGGCCCAGGGCAAATAATATTGAACATATTTTTGTCTTTGTCTGAAACAATACAAAACCGTAGTGAAATCATGCTTAATTGACCAATTTCTTTTCTTTTATTCTAAAATGTCACTGCCAGTATTTTTGTGATTCTCTGCGAGTGTGACCTACTTGGGAGCAAGACGTAGAGGTCCAAATAGTGCGCCACCTATGCACATAGGCAGCCGAGTTTGGAAGGCTTCGACCCATTTAACGGCCACCTCGCCAAGCATATTGGTTGGCATTCTCAGCAGCGTGTGGAACAGGTCATGTGTCTCTCGGTAGCGTTGCATTACATATGCCAGTTCCACATCCTCTACAAACTGTACGGTCAGCCGCGAGTCCGGTGTCACTCTCTAAAAAAGCAAGATGAACAGCATAAAGTATTCTTTAGTTTTCATGGAATGCAAGAGGATATGATGGAATATTGAAGGCGCAGGTATTTAATCGGTTTGCTAAAAAAATAAATTCATTCTTACATTCACGTTGAGAAATGTGCTGTATGCCTTTCCTAATGTACCATCAGGCATCTGTGCCAGTTTATCAAGGGCTATTGTTTTGGTATTAATCCGTGGCCTTAGTTTAAGTATTTCTTGGCCTTCTTCGCTTGCTTGCATCTTTCGAAGCATTCTCTTCATTGCATTCTGTCCCGCTGTCTCTCCCATGACGGCAATCATATCGGCTCGCGTGGGATCAATCAATGAAACAGCCGCTGATCCACACGTTAGCAACAACTTCTGGAACACAGAGGTGCGTATATGATGTGCAGCGAACTCTTCTTCAAAACTCCTGTCACCCTGGGACTCTGTTGTCATCTTTCGAGCTGGTGTGATGAAATATAGGCTTCTCTTATTTGAGTTAAAGAAGCGAACCTCAAAGGAAAGCCTTCTTATATTTAACATTCTTCTTGCATTGAGAGCCATAGTCGTAAGTTTTGTAATTACACGACAAAAAATCTACGCGAAGATTAGAGATGACATATTTAATCACTAGATTGTTTGAAAAAGTGGTCCCGCGAGCTAAGTCAGCTGTAAATTGAGACCGCCCCTTAAATTCAGTTGACAGTTGGTGTTGATGCTACGGCCATTCGAAGGTTGTTGATCGTTGATTCACGCTGTGGCTGTGGGCTAGATTTTCATATTTGGTAGCCTAAAACTGTACCGAGACTGGTGTTTTGAACTCGAAGTCATTTATCTTGAACGGTTGGAAACTGAAAAGACCACCATGTCTGTCAGTGCGAGTGCGGAGAACTTATCTAGCGACAATCAGGTTAGTGTAGATACCTACTTGTAGCATGGGCGAGGCAGTATTGGCGGCAGACGTCGGCCGTCATTCCTTGGAAGTGATACTTCATGTAGTTCGCAGGTACTACCTTGGCATACAAAAACGTCAAAAATTTCGTGTTTTGTCCAACAGAGTTCAGGGGACAGTGGCAACATGTGTCTGGAGCTGGCATTGGAAGGTGAACGACTGTGCAAAGCTGGCGATTGCCGTGCTGGGGTTGCTTTCTTCTTAGCTGCTATTCAAGCTGGTACCGATGACCTCCGAACACTAAGTGCAATTTATAGTCAACTGGGGAATGCCTACTTCTATCTTGGTGATTACATCAAAGCAATGCAATACCACAAACACGACCTAACGCTTGCTAGGTATGTTACATTGATTGTCTTTCACTAAATTTTATGCAGACACTAGTATTTTGAAAATGGATAGATACCTTCGCTAGAATTAAAGAATTACAAATATCTGCCCTTTACTTTGTAAGTGCATACCTACTTAAGACATCATATAACTCTTTCAGATCTATGGGGGACAAGATGGGTGAGGCAAAATCTAGCGGAAATCTAGGAAACACATTAAAAGTGATGGGGAAGTTTGACGAAGCTATGGTCTGCTGCAAGCGACACCTCGAGATCTCTCGTGAGCTTAACGACAAGCTGAGCGAAGGACGAGCACTCTACAATCTTGGTAACGTCTACCACGCCAAGGTAGGCACTTTCTCGAAGTACTTTGTCGCCCAAGCTAGTCTTTGATTCCTGCGTTTTGACTGGGTGTGCGTTTCCTTATGCTCAGGGCAAACACATCGGGCGCGTCGGCCAGCAGGACCCTGGGGAGTTCCCGGAGGATGTGCGCGCCAGCCTGACCCTCGCTGTTGAGTACTACGAACAGAACCTGGCGCTGATGCGTGAGCTGGAAGAGACGGCTGCCCAAGGCCGTGCCTGCGGCAACCTCGGGAACACATACTATCTTCTCGGAAACTTCCAGCAGGCCATTCACTACCACGAGGAGGTAAGCTACATTGGCATATTGCCTGCATCATTGTTAGTTGGGAAAGTTGCTATCATTTGCAACAAGCTGTGGACTAAGGTTTTCAAAAATGTGTTGTTTTTGTCAACTACACGCCTATACGTGAGACTGATCAGACCTCTGTTTTGTTATGTTATGCTCTGGGTGTATATTGTGGGTAATTTTCTCTGTGTTACCCAGCGACTAAAGATTGCCCGGGAGTTTGGAGACAAGGCGGCCGAGCGACGAGCCAATAGCAATCTTGGCAACTCTCACATTTTCCTCGGAGAGTTCGAAGAAGCCGCCGAAAACTACAAGTAAGTGCCACAAGTTAACACTCCATTTGATTGAAAGAAGGTAATTTTAGTGCAGTTTTTGGATGAGCTTAAGATGGGAAGCTCATGTTGGGAAATGCTGCAGGGTGCTCTTGGGATTGGTATACATGGGAAGCACGTGGTTTGATAGGATGTACAAAGGGCCACTCGTGTACCTATCCTGTGGCCACTCTCAATAAATTAGAAGGATGTAAGCAGCTTTAGTTGCAGGGAGCAACCTTGTTTGACACACGGTTTTCTGCTGCTCCAGACGTACTCTGGTGCTGGCACAAGAGTTGGGCGATCGTGCCGTGGAGGCGCAAGCCTGCTACAGCCTGGGAAACACGTGCACGCTCCTGCGTGACTATCCCACTGCCGTCGAGTACCACTTGCGCCACCTGATCATCGCGCAACAGCTTATGGACCGCGTAGGCGAGGGCCGCGCCTGCTGGTCACTGGGCAACGCTCATGCCGCAATGGGCAACCACGACAAGGCGCTCTACTTTGCCACCAAGCATCTGGACATCTCCAAAGAGGTGAAGTGCCGTAGTTTGAAGCCAGCAAGTAGTGATTTGTACTTGGTGGAGTTTGGGTGCAGTTTATTAATCGCTACTCTGGTCTTGCTAAGAATTCCATGGAAATTCTTAATGATGGAAATATGGTTGTCTCCACGATCTTGGAGATCAGCGCTAAATTAGTAGGTTGCATTTTGTAACGGTCAGTTTCTCAGAATAACAGCTACTTCAAACTACTTTTTCTATTAAGGGAAGATTGGACTTTTGGAAAATTTGTTAACTTTGTAAATTTTGAGTATTTGATGAAACTGTCATTGTCTCCAAAATGTCTCAGATCGACGATTTTATTTTTAGGCGGTACTAGCAGGCTTTGCGTGAAGTCTGTTCTTTGCATAAGAAAACTGTTAGAATATATGGGAATAAGAAAAATATATAATGGGAACCCCAAAGAGTGTAACTCGCAGTGACTGACGACTTTTCGTGCAGCTGTGCGACGCCATTGGCCAGGCGACGGCGCAGATGAACGTGTCGGACCTTCGGAAGGCGCTGGGCATGTCTCCCGACTTGTCGCCCGAAGCCAGCGCCAGCGCAGCGGCGGGAACGCCGGGCATCCACCGATACCGGGTGAGGCGACAGAGCATGGAACTCCTCGATCTAATCAAGGTAAGGCAGGCGCGGCAAGGGTAGGCCGCCAATAATGTCCACGGGGAAGGTAACGCCACTGCACGCTGCTAACATTGGTCGGGACTTCGGTGTGAGGACTGCTTTTCGGTCCCTTTACAAGGCCTGCTTTGGTAGAACTGCTGTTCCAGTTCTATCTCTCTACATTGGAACTACATTTAATCAGTTATTTGAGAATGGGGGGAGCCCACAATTTATCATATTCTAAGAAAGTTGAGACCAGACAAACCTACCTTGAATACATCAAGATTTTGCCTCTCTTAAATTGCACTTTTGCCACTCGAACAATTGTCATTTCTTCAAAACATATGCGTATATATCTGAGGAGATGATAGTAATGGGGAGCAGGATTACGCAAATTTTTTGAAGTGCCCGTTCTCAAATAACTGATTTAATTAACACATTAAACACCTCTCTGTTGATCCCTGCACTCCAAAATCTACTTTCAAGCTGCACTGCAATGCGTAACCATATGCACCAAACGACTGCATATTCGGGAACTTAGTGGGCATTGCAACCCAACCGGCATGATCTCCATGACGCTTTAGAGAACGCAGCATGCATGTTTCAAGTCGATGATAGGCACAAAAAGAAATGATTTGCTTTCCAAGCTTACGCGTTTTTTTCTTGTTTCTTACCTTCTCTCGGCTTGGGAGCCTAGACTAATGTAAACAAAGTTCCCATGTTTATTGGCTCTGCTGCTATAAATAGCAGTTTGAAAAAGCTCTTGTGGCTTTTTTCAGCTTTTGCTATGAAAAAAGATTTCGCAATGGCTGAAAGATTAATATTCAATGCTTTGTTTTTGTTCACTTGACTATCTCATCTTAGTTCTGTTTTATCATTAACATCACAGATTAGGTTCAATAAGCTATGCTTTCAGCCAATCAAAATGTAGTTATTGGCCCCCTTTATCTTAGCATTTGATGCAAACTTCATTTAATCTTAAGAAGGAGAGAAGGTTTGCATTTCAAGCATCTAAACTTAAACACCTTAAGATATTGTGCGGTAAACAAAAGGCTCTAGTTTTACAACATTGTCTTGTTATTAATTCATCTGAATGCTCTGTTTATGTCTGCAAAATCCTCGCCTGCTTTAACTCCAACTCAGTTTAGGGAAGTGCTCGATAAACGCATTTTACAAACAAATCATCCAACGCTTCATACTAATTTCCATCCGCAGCTGACGCCGGACGCAAAACAACGGCCTGTGGCCCCGGCAACTGAAATGTCAGGTTTGGCGGCCGCGGCGGAGCCTGACGCCGACCGCGAAGACTCATTCTTCGAGCTGCTCTCGCAGTTTCAGTCCAAGCGGATGGACGACCAACGTTGCTCGCTCGCTGCCAAGCCGCGACCAGTCGTAAACGCAGCCACGGCCAAGGTTGTGCCAGGTGCGTTCTGTCGTGGGACTGACGCTACTCTTGCAACTGCAGCCGTAATGCCAGTTGTCGGCACGCTGCATGCGTAGCCAGAGTCGCAGTGCAAATGTTGAATGTACAGGGAAAATTCGATCCAGCTACAGTGGTAATGGTTATTTTGGGCAGGTGGACTAGCATTTTACTACTGCAACTGCAAGCATCAATTAATGTTTATAAATCAATGGTGTTTCCAAGGTAGAGGATGAATTGAGTGAAGTCCAGCCCAAAATGCATTTAATTTGTCAGAAGAGGCAAAATACAGTCTTTTAATAGTGACCCCATCGCATTTCACATTTTAATCGGTGCCTTAAATAGCCAGTACGTTTAACATTAGCAATGAGACACACATGCACGGAACTGAAGCAGCCTCTTTTCCGTCATTCTCTAGCAGCCGTTGCCAGCGCCAACGGAGAGGCGGCGCATGACGAGCTGCTGGATTTGATCGCTGGCATGCAGTCGAAGCGGATGGACGAGCAACGTGTCGAGATGACCCACCTGCCTGGTCTGCATCCGCCCTCAGGACAGGTGGGTTAAAGTCATCGTTAACCAATGAGATAGACAATTCCCTGCTAACACAATGCAAAGATGCATCTGTTAGCAA
>LVVV01431857.1:0-11071 GCA_001676325.1 Amphinemura sulcicollis
AAAAAAAAAAAACTTCATGGTCAGCCGTATCTGCAGCATCCTACATGCTTGTATATGAAAATAAATGTCTCGTGGACTTCCATATGTCATTCCCAATACTCAAAATGAGTAAACCAATACAGTAATATCATTTTTAAGCAATATAAAGCAACTCACGACTGGAGTTCAATGATCAAATACACAGATTAATTAACAAAATCACAATCAGATCCAGACATCCCCCACATGTCCTCCCTTTGCTAGTAGCGAGGCGGTAAAATATTCCCTGTGTGTTCATTTGGTTGGCGTTGTCCACTGGTAAATAGATGAGCGAGCGAGTGTGGACGAAGGTAGAGTGAGAGAGAGTTGGTCAGTGTCATGTAATCTACGCTATCTATTGATACAATCATTGTGTTTCCATATCCAGAACAATAACTTGGTCGTTTACGCGTCTACACTGCTACTGAGTAACATGCACAATGCATTGTACTGCACCTGGACAAGCCACATCAATGAAGGGGATTGAAACCACGGCCAAAATCACCAACTTTGCCCCTACTGCCACCCTAATAGCATGTATGCGCACCAATAACTAAATGCCTTGTAAATACAGCAGCGCCCGACCCGACCCGACCCGATACGCTATGTATATGTTTTAATTTACTAGCATGTTTTTGTACGTTTAGGGAATATTGAAAAAACTTACCTACTAGCGGTTGTATCTATAAACATATAGGTATAGATTGACCACCGTTAATATAACGTTATTGTAATAACAATGCGTTTTGGTTTTGGTTGTTATGGATTAGTAGGTGATTTTGGCATTGCAGGCTGCCTCGTACAAAGTCTGCAAATAGCCTGTGTGGAAATCATTGTTTCAGTCTTCAGTGTCATATATGGTATTGTCGTGTGATATACAATAGATGCAAATGGGCGAGCTGTCTGAAATGTGATGAGCTGTCATTAACTATATCGGGTATGAATATCATGTTCCATACCAAAAATAATTTATACATTTATGTTATGTTGACTTGTGTATAAAGGTTAACTTGTATTTGAGAGTTAATTCTCACAGCAGGATCATAGTATCAAACGTTTAAAAAATACGTTAAATCGAAATAGTGATCAACAACATTGAGTATTACGCAGGTAAATCTAAAAATTATGTAAATCAAAAATGTAATTAAAATAACTAGTGAATGATGAGGGCACGCCAAATATCGTCTTGTGGGCCGAAACTCTTACTCGAAACTCTTATTCCATGTCTTCTAATATCACATCTAGGTAATCTTACAAATTAATTCTTACACTTGACTCATCGGTACAGCTATAGTACCTGCACACCTACTCGAGTCTGAGGAATGCAGGTGTTCGCAAAGTCCCTCTTATAGCTAAGACATCAATAAACCTTTGAAATAAGGCTCGATGTGGTTCGATAGCAAAACATTCAATTTATACCCATCTGGAGCTTCTTGCTGTTTTATATCTGGATTGCTTATTGTCCCTAGGGTCTTTTTTGAAGCATTTGTAAGCTTCACGTTCATAGATAATCTTCATAATGAACATGAAACTTGGGCGTATTCACCTGTATTAACTTGGTCGAATGCTCTATTCACGACCAAATATGCTGAAATAAAAGTGACTTGATTCTTACCATGAAAGTTAAAAAATAATCAAATTTGAAGCAATTGTAGACCATGATATACACAACTTAAACACAAATGAAAGTTCTGCTCACTTTGACACTAAATAGTATCGCGCGAATTACGTAGGTAATACATATTTATTCGCTCTTAAATTGTTTCGAGTCTACTTTGTAGCAAAAAATGTTGATAGTATTTTATTTTGGCTTCAATTTAATTAATTACGTTTACGCACTTAATGGATTGTTATGATTCGAAAACAACAATTGTGTTTAGACAGCATCGCAAGTATTGTTTGATATTGGTTTCAGTGAAATGACCATTCGACCCTCTGTACTCTGTACTCGCAATTGAACCCGGTTATGTTGAACATCTGACGATCATAAAACATGAACACAAAGCTGTTAACAAAACGGAAAAAAGCTTGGAAAGAAATGCCTGTTTTCCGATTGGCAACATTTTCGCATTTTACATATGACATTCAAAAATATAGTTACATTTTTTTGTCGGTACAGCCTTATAACAACATACCTAGTGTCTCGTTAATTTAGAAGAAACAACAAACTTTCCACGTACATACTTGTGAAACCTTAAAATTGAATGGCAAATTTCACACAAAATAAGCAGCACCTCCCAAAACAGCTGTTGACGTAAGAGTCGCAACCATTATCTCTATCTCTCTCTCCATTAAAATATCCATCATCTGCTAATCCCATATTATGTTTTCTACAAGAAAGAATAGAACACCATAGTTATTTCTATAAAATAGTATCAATAACGCCTCTTCATTTCGACGGTTTCCATATTTCAAAGACGTCTAATTAATAACTTAATTGTTATACCTCCACATCCTTCTAGTTGAAATATCGCCGACTAGAATCAGAGCCCAGGGGCTGCTAAAGTGTAGAAGTAGAAATGGTAGCACTTTACGTTCACCTTTGAAGAAACATGATGGTCTAATATAGCATACAAGGGGTTGGGTTAGGTTAGTTATGTTAGTTATAGCATATGAGAGGTGTGCGCTGGCTCATGGCTCTTGGCTTGGTCTAGGTTAACTTTGTTATAGTAGTAGCCTATACCAAATGTCGCCTACAGCTGAACGGGTTCTCTGCCACTAGACTAGGATGGTGGGTGGGACTGTTAAGATTAGTTAAACATATTACAACTTAGCCAGCTATTTTCAAATCCTCTGCCGACGGTCAGTCTAAATTGTTTGTTTTCATCGGTCTAGGGTACGTAGTTTGTGACATGATAATTAAATTCCATCATGTTTAGGTATTTCGAAGTTACGCGAATGTTGATTTTGTATTGCGATTTTATTCGCTATATGCTACCATAACTTTGCAGATGTAAACATAACAACGGACTGAACGCGTATTTGTGCAGGGAAATCTAGACCCATTTTTTCCAGTGATTTTAAGTGGAGGTGCCATATTTTGTCAAAAGTTTTATAACAATCGTATGAAAATATGATAGAAACGAAACGAATAAATCTCGATCGCGCTTGCCGATATGCCTCTATTAACCACCTGCGATTGATGATTGTGGGACGATTTCAGAACCACGTAAAACTCAATGGTGCGGGTAGGGTGGTGGTGGTTGGTGTGGTAGGTTGGCTGGGTGGGGGAGGGGGATGTTAACTATCTCTCTGTCAGCAGACTCTGTTCCTCTCAACACGCAGAGCGGGAAAAAGAGTGGACAGTGCTTTTCTGAAATCCAACACCGGAGCAATTTAAACGAATGGTTTTCTCTTGGTCGGCAATTAATAATAGTAGCCTGGATGATGTATGTGTGGCGAAGGGCCACACAACCCCAATTTAATAAATGAAATGATGTTGTCAAGCTATACAGAGGGGCAACACCTAGAGCCTTCACAGAAAAGACTGAACACACGATATAAGTAACTAAAAACGATGCTTCTGAAATATTTTCCGAAATATATAGGGCTAGTTTAATGTGGTTTATGGACAGATTGCTGGAGCGAACACCTCTTGCTATGTCGTGCCTAGGACATGCAATATCTTTACCCCCTTGCGCTGTTCTCTGACTAGACACATGTGGCCATGATCTCTATACCTTACATCCATTCGGCTCACAACATTTCTATCATCTAGTGTGCTTGCTCTGGTCCATAAATCCTGATTCAGGTGATGTCAGGATATTCGTCCTGCACCCCTTTACTCTTCATTCGACCCCCACCCATTCCTTTCCTAGACATTCACTTCATATAGAAGACTAAAGGGCTAACTTTTATTGATATATTGTTATTTAGACCTAAGCAATAAGATGTAGAGAGCAGAACATTATATACTACAAGTATCAGAGGCACAATCAAAATGACAGTAGTTTTAGAGAAGAAAAAAATATTCTTTAAATGTTTTGAAAACGAAATAATTGCGCATTCGTAGTAGTGGAGGTGCCGTGTTTGATAACGTTAATTGTTCTGCGGGCTGCATTTAGGTGCAAAAACAATTCAAGTCTCAGAGTCTAACTTTCTCCAATCATGAAATTTTCTCGTAAAATTTAGAATGTTTCGACGATATTCACACAAACTGCTGCAATTTCGAACATCAAAAATTATGTTTAAAACAAACAAACAACAACACACAGTTATAAAGTTTGTGTACCGTTAATTTTTCATACACACACCCCAGCTCTTGAATGCGCATAAAGCATAAAAACCTCAACATTGTCAATCTATCTTCTCACCGCCTACCATATAATAATATTCCTGGCCTAGTTTGCTTCTCCACACATAGATGGCGGCCACACAACTCTGTTGCTTCCCCCGCAAATCCGCTGGCTTACAAGCCCGACCCGACAAGCAAGCCTCACAAGCAAGCTGCTTGCCGACGAGACCGGTGTGTCATGAGAGTTCCGTCCCATAGCCCCGTCCCCCGCGCTTGCTAGTCGCCCGTCGCCCGTCCCCTCTGCCCAGCAGCCGCCACGAGCACGAGGGGAGCCGGCAAGACCCTAGCACTCTACAGACCTAGTTTCACTTTTCATTGCTGAACGAACCCTCATCGCTGGCGTGAGCCCTCTAGCCTGCTGCCTGCCTGCCTGCCTGCCTGCCTGCCTGCTTGCCTGCCTGCCTGCTTGCCTGCCGGCCTCGAGTTCAAACAGAACAGCTGATCGGAGAGGGTGAAAAAGACGCATGGAGAGAGTTTGACAGTAGCCTCGAAGCTCACGTGGTCGTAGGACGTTACGGAACTGACGCGGGCGTGGTGAGGAGCTGATGTAACGACGAGCTACGAGAGTATCGCGTCGTAGCAGGTTGCTAGCGTTTGGTGCAATGATGTCAGTGAAATAGCATTGGTGCAACAACAGGGCTGTTTGCTGGAGTGACCGATAATAATAGAGTGCAAGCGTGAGTAGCAGTGATAAGAATTGTGCGTGCCAGAGTTACAAGTGCAACATTTCGGTACAAGTGTGGGGATTCTAGGACGTGATATATGATATTACGAAACAGATGAAAATAAAAAAATCGCGAATGTAGTTGCTTGTTAAATTGTTAGTAGATCACGCCAACAATCGACGTGTGCTATTGCTACTGTTATTCGACGGGGGTGTGTTGAACCATTTGGAGGAAGGCCGTAAGAAACAGTTGGAAAACGAGACTTTTGAGGCAAAGGAAAATACTAAGACGAGAAGGAAGGCGGGACTGAAAACTTGAAGCAAGTCAGGCGGAACTGTAGATTCGACGAATGAACGTTGAGCGCGTAAACGGTAGACCAATGAGAAACAAGGTGCGCATATCTCGCAGATAATGCCAGTGGTCGGAGTGTGATTCTCTCCGAAATACCAACCTCTCAGCCGTCTGCTGCCGACACTCCATGCTTTTTGCTCAACTATTTTATTTATTACTTTTCTCACTGTTGGAATTGCAAGAGCTGTGCGAGGGACAAAGTGCTGGATATCAATTCTTTTTGTGCGATTCGAGTGTTTTGCCCAAATAACATTGGGGATTGCGTGAAATAATACGAAAATTGAGAAAGAAAAGTTTGAATTCGGCAAAGTTCGTGACGTTTTACGAAACCGGTTATCATCTCGGAAGGGGTAGAACCGACCGAGAAAAAGGGACCCGCCAGAGCATTAGAGAGAGAGAGAGAGAGCGAGATAGATAAGACGAGAGGTGGAGAGGAGAGATAGCTAAATTGGAAATATATAATATAAATTTTCCGAGTGTTGTAAGTTTTGTGATTTCCTCTCTACCGCCCACTCTCGCTCTCCCCTCCCCTTCACACCACACTAGTTCCCCCTCTCTGATTCGTGCTCTGTCTCTGTTGCTCTGCACGCCGGCTTTGGGAGAAGGAGAGACGGATGCAGACGGACATTTGGACCTACCATCTGAGTCTCTTCAAGCATTATTCCTACCGCTCTGTTCCTGAACGGTTCACATTTGCATCTGTGAATCGGTTCCGAGTGCAGCGGCTAGCTTCTTGCTTCGTTGCTTGCCACCTCGTGGACAACGACGCAGAACCAGTACAGTGACATCTGAGTGGACATTTCGGAGAAAATCGCCCACGAATCGAACCCCGATTAGTGACTGATACCCGGTATCTACGCGACTGCGAGTGACAGCGTGTGTCAGGATGACATCCTGAATTCATTCAAATCTTTTGCAACTTTTCTCATTTCGACAAATTAATTTTGCGAACAACGTGCGTATGACTTTTCGTTGGCCTGTTTACCAAGTGGTTAGATTATTGTGCCGGTGTATGTAGGTGCACAACGTGTGTGTGTGTTTTTAATACCGGCGTCGTTTAAACATTACGTTAGTTCGTGGTAAAGACGATGAGTATGGATTCTGTGATGGATTCCTCATCAACCAACAGCGATCACAGCAGCAATGTCTCATCGGCAGGCTCCCCCAGCCACGTGAAGCCTCCAATGACACCACCACTGGTCAACAACAACAATAACAACAGCAGTAGCGTGGCGAACAACATAGGCTCGGGCAATCCGCCGTCATCAGCTCACAGTCCTATCAGCATGGTGCGTGAACGGCAGCCAGCGTCAATCAGCCCACCACATGGTCTGCAGACACCGCACCAGCAGCAACAGCATCCGATCAGTCCACCTCCCGTCTCAACACCAAACAGCATCCATGCCATCACGCCAAGGTCCGTGATGCCGCAATTGCCACCTCCTGGTCTGGGTATCCTCAACTCTCTCAGCGGCGGAATGAACATGATGCATGGACACCATTCACCATTGGAACTGATGGCTGCAGCGCACCATGGAGGTCCCCCAAGATCGTACAACAGTCCGCCTCCGATTTCCTCTTCCGATCCGACGGCTAACGAGTGCAAGTTGGTGGAATACAGAGGCCAAAAGGTTGCCGCGTTCATAATCGTTGGCGATACGATGTTGTGTCTGCCACAGGCGTTCGAGTTGTTCCTCAAACACTTGGTTGGGGGTCTGCACACTGTCTACACGAAATTGAAGAGGCTTGACATTGTGCCACTCGTATGTAATGTAGAACAGGTGCGAATCTTACGTGGTCTCGGTGCGATACAACCCGGAGTCAATCGCTGCAAGCTGCTCTCTTGCAAGGACTTCGATGTACTCTATCGCGATTGTACTACAGCCAGGTACGCTTCTTCACCGGTCCAAATCGGGTAACTTATCATCTTCTGTCAAATAGCATGCTGATGCGTCACTCGTTTGCAAGACCATCCTCTATCAAAAAGCATGTGTCTGCAGTTGTTGGTATACACCTTTGCATGACTCTACCGGCATGGTCCTCGTCTCTGTGATTCGACTTAATTCTCCGTCAAGCGGGCATATTTTATTCTTTTGAAGAGGTCGTTCAGAATCAACGATGTCCCTTACGCTTTAACGCTATAAAATTTTAGTCACAGGTCTTAAAAGCAAAAATCTGAATGCGAATTCGATTGGATGAAATCAAGTTTTTCTTGTGGATAATTTTCTGGGTACAGCGTGTAACTATGAATTACCAGAGTACACACTTACCCCCGTGAGTGCAAACTCCTCGGGATTACATACCTAGTCGTTACCGCGATTATGTGGCATACGCTTTTCTCTCCAAATGGCAATTCGAAAAAGTTTTGAAAAAGTTCTCAGTCATTGATATCATGAATATTAATTAATTTGCCGCAATAAGACGAATTAACAAAGTTGATTTAATGAAGAATTTCAGGTCTTTTATGAGAAAAGTATTTTTCGTGAATTTGTTATTTGCAATTGAAAAAGGACACTATAAAATCAAAAGATCTAGCTTGAACATCACAAAATCAACATTTCTAATTTGAAAATCACAAAATCAAAATTTTTAACTTGAACATCACTTACTAATTCAATAAAATAAGAAATACTTGCAAGATTTTAAAATTTTAAAATTTTGTCTCAAAATCAAAATCAAACATAACGTAAATCACAAAATAAATAATTGGTCGTCTGTCCTTATTCGACAAAATCAGTGACTCCAGCTCAGTTTATTTAAAAAATTTCGATATAACCTACTTTTATTGCCAACTTCGCGACATTTCCCTCTGATATAAAACAGTGATTTTATGGGGCAATTGTCTGGCTGACACAGTTGATGATTTAAGTGCGAGGAAATCATGGCTGTTTGAGTCATATACCTCCAAGAACGCAAACATTGGGTTCATATATTTCTTAAGTAATCACTTTATAGTCTTTGTCTTAGTTTTTATTCTGTGATGACAAGTTGATTTCTTCTGTACGTTTTACAAAGTCCCAACCTATCGTCGCGTACCGTCGTATCGTCGTATATCGTCTCCAAAACTCGGGCTAGTTTCTGCCGGTCGGCTCGAAATGCTGTGATGAAACAAAGCGATCGAACAAACCCTACATCCAAGTATCTGTGAAATCAACGCATGTCAAGATCCAATCTGATCACATTCATTATAATCCACGTTTAGTTTTAAATATAAGTCCAGTTTCTCGATGCTCTCAATCCAATTTGACCATTTTAATAAGACCCAATTTAACTTGTAATAATAATTAGGAGATTGCGTATAGTATAACTTTTAATTGGACCGACGAATGGTTTCGAATAATTAGAAAAAATAGCACTAAAGATATATCTATTTATTCAGTAGGCAAATTAATAAGACTCTTCATATTTAACATTTTGTAGCTGGTTTTTTGAATGGAATTTATAGTTATTGTTATCGCACGTTTGCAATTAACATGTAACATCTAATTAGTGCAATTAGCCTACACCTTTCTTTCTGGGCAAGCCTTGGAATTAGGCGCGTTTGCGTATAGGTACTGTGTATTGTCTTCAAGCAAAACCAGCATCGAAAGTGAACACCAAGTCTTTACAACAAGACCTGGAAAGAATGCCTCCAAGTCGAATATGCAGACGACAGACGAAATCGCAATCTGCAGGCATGAATTAATTCGATCAAATCAGTTGTGTCCAAGATAGAAAAGTTTCGAAATTTCCAATTGTACTTTTTGCAAAATATAAATTAACTGAGCTTGCAAAAACGTGTTAGTACAAATTAAAATTCGCGAAGAAATCAAAATTTTTCTATTGACAGCAGTTTCATTTGAAGAAATTCTGTTTGAAAATTTCTTTCATTTCACATTTGAAAACTTTCCATTCTTTCGACTATCAGCATCTTGGACATGACATGTGATTGCTTAATTCATGCCTAAGTCTTTCACGGGGTTGAGATCATAGCTACAATTAAAATACCAAGTGCCTTTAAGAACGTTTTCTTCTATTTACCAATATACCTTAAACCAAATCAAGAAAAACATCAAAATGATCCAAATTTAAGACACCTCAAAATCAACACTGTATACGCCAAACATTTCTATAACTAACGTGGCATTCCGTTTCACGAGGCGTCTAATCGTTCATTGCGGGGGGTCTTATACAACCGTTAATAAGAGCTGTGTTGTCTACTTTGTACCATGTACATTTCGTAGCTCCCATTCGGGAAATAATCACAGCATGCTGTCCTCAAAAGCAACAACACCTACTGAGTCACTATTGTGCTATCTCTTCCGTATTTCCATCGCTGCCTAGCAGAGTTTGTATTAGAAAAAAAGTAAGAAGCGTGAGTCTAGTGAAGCCAATTGTAAGATCATTTCGTGGGTATTTAGTTGGTGCGACCCCCCATCGGGGCTGCTACATTGTTATATCATTGTTAGCAACGCGAGGAGCACTTTTTCGTGATCCTACCTTGGCTGATTGTCTGATTGAGTGATATCGTGGGGAGCAGCGCGGATAAGAAGTCTGATTTCTTTCAGACTATTTTTGAAACAAATATCACAATCACAATCACAATCACAATCACACATTGATGCAATTCTGTAAGACAGTAGAGAGATCACTGAAGTCATCATTATTCTAAGGTATAAAAAAGATATGTGGTGAAATGATTAATTATATAGCTATTCTTACACTAAGATGTTAACCGTTCAAGAGTTTGGCCATGGTATAGGGCATGTTAAAGAAATGTAACACATTTCCAAACCACAAGTTAGAAATAGGTAGTGAATTGATAATTTTACTTATCTTGTCAACAGCTGTACTAAAATACTCAAAGATCTTCATGGCGACAGTTGTTTGAATATAGGTTGAAAAAAAGTCTGAATTTACCTTTTTAATAATAATGTTATACAGATATTATAATGATACATATTATTTTGTATCTTTTCTCTGTTAATTGGTTGTGAGAGCTAAATACATATATCTATTCGACTGCCAAAATCGTGGCCAATTAATATTTGACGTGTGCAACAATTAGATGGACATTAGTACATGGGTGTGAGGGGGGAGCCATAAGTGGCCCAGGGCCGAACCCTCGAAGTCGAAACAGTCCTCTATGACTGAAGGTAGTAGGTATATTGGCTCGATGGAAAAAAGCCAAAGAAGAAGCCAAGTCAACAGGTTAGCGTTTTGACGAAAGAAGTTCGTGATTTCACGTGAGGTCAGAACTATAAACAAACTATAACGTTCCGCTCAAATAGGTGTCACACTATACACCTCATGGAAGTAATCATTTCATAGATTACTTAAGCAAGTCATTTATACATTTACCTATACACCGCAGATACACTCTACTACTTGATTTGTGTAGAAAAACAAAGAGCGTAAATGTAGAGCTTATGATCCATTCACAGTTCCAATGATTTTACATTTCATTCGATTCAGCATCCATACTCCCCTTACCATATTTCACTTCCAATTCAGTTGAATACTGCGGTGTTTGCAAATACATCCGATTGTTCGTTCCCATTTCAATTGCCGTTGCCATTCCCATTTCCAACAGGTGTCCCTGTCGACAAATGTATGTACAGCCACATTGCAATCTCTCGGCTCGGGTCGGGCTCTCCCCCATTTCCTTCCTTCCTTGTTAGACGCTTGCTAGACACTCGTAGCCGGATAAACGTCTTTTCCCTTTGCAACTGAGAGAGAGAGAGAGAGAGAGAGAGAGAGAGAG
>LVVV01431858.1:0-11074 GCA_001676325.1 Amphinemura sulcicollis
AATTTAAGTGATTTTGTTTGTCAACCAATAATCGATAGCAAAACATTACTATAGACATCTCTCGTATTGGATCTCTAACCCATATTTCAAAGCAAAGACAATACAATTTTTTTGTTATTTTTCAATTTTTTCCCCCCGAACAAACGAAGCCGTCCATTCATCCGCGCAGCTCGGCCGTGTACACGGCGAGGCTGGATCTTCTCGAGCAGTTCCACTCCATTCAACCATGCGAGCATCACGACATAGCGTAATCGAGGCGATACTAAAACGACACAATTCACCGAAAAAACCCACTCACATGACCCTCTTTTGCACGAACAATCAAAAACATCTTCCTGGCCTGGAATAAAATAATGGATTTCCAGAGATCGTTCACAGACGGATTTACGGGCCATGCCAAAATGGAATCTCCAGCCCCCGCGCTTCTAAATAAAGCTAGGATATTTTAAGAAGTTTTTTTTTCTTTTTTAGCCGAAGAAATAAAGTCAGACACGACTTTGGCGGATGAAAACTTTGAAGAAGCAAAAATATGTCTGACTATGAAGCGAGGACTCTAGACCTCAATCTCTTTTAAAAACACATCTTCCTTTCATAAAACCCAGATCGATGACGTTATTTCAATGACCCACGCTAGGACCAAAGCACCCGAACTGTTTGCATATTCTCTTGTTTGTGCAACCATTTAACCAAACAATGGTCGGTGATTATAATATCCATTATTGCACCGAATATTCAATGCACATTATTACATGGCCAGGCAATTTGCAGTATGCGATTCGCTGGCGTAAACCTGATCACCTTCATATAATAACCAGTGGCGTGCAGTCCATGGAAGCAAGGGATGCACAGCTTCCTTAGCAAACTAGCTCCGCAGGGCACCGCACCAGCGGTGCATATTAGTAAGTTTTGAAAGCTTACACTTATGCTGTTGTGATTTTATTGATATTGGGAACGTTTCGAATGAAACGCCTGGCGGTGCTAGTTTGCATCATGAGTTTATCAGGGAATAAATTGAAATGCAATGTTTATATTCGCTCTTCGGCTGAAAATTGTGTGAAAAGTTACTTTCCCCGGGAAGCAATCCCAGCCGCACACCACTGATAATGACGTCGCGTGCATTAACACATGCATAAATAGTGGCGAAATATCAGGTTCCGGCCGCAACGGCGAGAGTGAAGCTGTGCAAATATTATCACAGCCTGGGGTTTTCCCGGGGAAATGTCGACTCTCACTACTGAGCGAGGCTAGGGCATAACGGCGCCTGCCGCACTAAATTGTGTCAATAGGGCAATCTCGAGTCGGCGATGACAGTTGCATCTACTGTCAACTCCCGATAGAATTCGAATATCTCGAATTGGTTTTTGCTGAAGACGGCAAGATGGTGCTTGACTAGGGTTTCCTAGGATCTTTACTCACATGGATGGGGGGATGACTTCGTAGTGAGTTGGATTTATTGTATGGCTTCGGCAATGTGACGTTTGGTGGCATTATTCGATTATTTGTAGCTTCATGGCTACTGCTTTTCTGCATTTATTTTCAACCAAATGAAGGTTTTTGCAATGTTGTCTGGGAAGTGGTGGAGGTGCCAAGTATTGCTTTGCGGGTTGCGTTCAGGGTGAGAGTCCTAAAGTTTGTTTTCGAGTATTCTGTTTTCCTTGGCGACGGTATCATGAATCACACACATAAGGCTTTGGTCGATGCGTTTCTTTCCAACTAAATGCATGTTTTTTTTCTAGTTCATCTGTTACGTGGTGGAAGTGCCAGGTTTGTGTTGCGGGATGCGTTCAGGGTGACAGTTTGGAATGTGGTTTGCTCGTGCTCTGTTCATGCTGGGAAGGCAGTTTTGTTCGAACCATTTGTTATTCACATTGAGAGGCGCAACGGAAATAGTTGTACCACTATCACAATCCGAGTTTCAGTGTGTGTTGCATTCAGACTACTCACTCGGAAAATTATCAATAATTTGATAGATTTGCGATTCATAGCTGCAAAATTCCTCTCTTGTGGAACTCAACCTATGGTTATGTTATGAGGAAACCAAATTCACTCATAGCTATCATTGAAAACTTCTCATTTAGTCAGCATTCCGTGGCTGCAACTCTTAAAGGACGATTATGAGTATTTAGGCATAACGATCATTGCAATTATTAAGTTTTTTTTACAAGAATGCCAAGAAAAAAATGTTAGCTTGCTAAAATTTTTCGAAACGACTTATTTATCTCGTTTAAGTCGTGGCGAAGTTGCCAACCTGTTCAAATAAAAGTTTGTTTATATGCATAGAGAAACAAATTGCTTTGTGTATCTTCCAGACATGATTTGTCCCTGGCGAAAATGTTGACAAACGAACAGGTCCTTAGAGAACAGAAATAAAGTGCTGCTATTAAAACCTGTCTCATACCATCTCTTAGCCCAGTTCCTCTATTAACAGGTAAAAACATGACAGTCTTTTACCCGATCGTGTGTTGCATTGGCGTCTGTTTGTTTGTTTGTCTGTGTGTAATTCACTTTTGCATTGTTGACCACGAAGTTTCCATAGGAACGATTTAGAAGGAAAATTATCGAAAACCATTTTGAATTTTGATTGACGACGATATTTAAAGGTCAAAATCTAATGAACTGAGCTCCAATTGAACTCCTGGCTATTATCGTCATTATTATAAACATTATTCAAACATTATCATAAAATGAACTTTTATACATTTTTTGATATTGAATTAACAAGCAAATGGAGTTAGTTTTATGAATTGGGCTTTTTTGTGGGTTTTAATGGGAATGTAGACATGTACAAGGGGCAGCGCCAGTAAATGCCAGACTAAAATATCATCCCAAGTTTGATTCCATTTTATTTGGTCTCAACCTTTTCAACCGACGGAAGGGGATTCCGATAAATGACCGATTTCCAACATACTAATTTACCGAGTAGAAATTCTAGTTTTATAGAAATTTCGAGTCACCGTTTCCTGTAGTTTTGCATCAGTAAATGAAATTATGGCCAAAAAGGACGGGGCTTTCAGTCGGTCAAAGCAGCTTTAATATTCACCAAAAATCTAATAAGCCCTCCGTGCCTTTTCGCTCCCCAAAAACCACACATTCCCCCATCATCGACAATACGGACGTAGCTTTTGGCGGACGCTGCAACCGACGCAACCGGCCACCTCGACGTCGTTCCCCGGCGTCGCGAGCGCCGGGACGCCCAGCATCGGGACGCCCGGACAGGCGGGCAAGCGCGCGCAGGGCATTGATTTTTATACTCAACGCGCGTCGCGGCGCTGCTCGGCAGATACCCTGCTGCACGCGACGCCGGGTACTAGCCAGCCCGTAAACATCCCGACCCGTGCTACCTGCAGGCTACTAGATGCACTTAACAAAATGTCGCAACTGACGAATGCACTATTTACTCAACCCCCATAGCGTAGTCCGGTTGCCGTCTATATTATTATTAGTTTCGGTCTCCTTTGAGAAGATATGAAGCACTTATTATATAGACGCTCGTAATATAAGTTTTACGGATCATACTCATTAGACCCTGCTCTCTTCGACGGGATGATGGCGCGAGCGCGCCAGTGAAAATTCTATTGCACTCGCTTAATTATGCCACGCACACAGTATTTGCATTTTCTAGAGAGAATTTATCCTGTATTTTATCTACCAGCGCCTTTGAAGTCGTGCCAGACTCGTCAACTCTACATGCTTCCGCTTTTTCATATACCTTTATTCTCTGGAAAAAGTTGGACTGTTTTACAATCGAATAACTTCTCGGCAGTTAATTAATTTGATTGACGCTATAATTGAACGTTACATCGGGGGGAGAAAACGAGGCGTATAAAACCATCGACTGTCCATTCGAAAAAAAAACTGGGTCAGAATCACAATTGAAGGAAACACAGTAGAGTTAAGTCAAAATCAAGCTCGCCCGTCAAAATCCCGTTAAAATCCCAATTCCATGTTGGCATGTTGACGGCTTCCTCATTCTCTCGCCGCGTGCACCTTTAACTCTCGCCCAGGGATCCCACCGAGAGGGTAGCTGGCCCCGAACACACCTCGCAAGGAACGCACTTCTTCGCCAGTAGACGTGGAGTCAGAGAGCTGGTGCAGAGCGCCTAGTGTCTACCGTCTGCATTACAATGCGGCACGTAGATTCGATAACAATGTGCCTGGTAGGGCCGCCGGCGGGACGGAGAGGGGTGTCGAGGGAAGACGTCAGGGGGTGGGTGGCGGTAAGAGGGTGGGTGGGGGATAGGAGGCGCAGTTCCGTGTGTACCGGTGACTTGGCTGGGATCCAGGGACCGCGTCGAACCACCCTCCGAACCTCCACCCGACCACGGGTTTCACCCCTTCTGGAGTTCGCAAGCTTTTCCAACCTCACCCCCGTTCTCGATAGAGCCACGTTAGGGGGGTGCTATAGAGTTATACATCGCAGACACTCGACGAAAGAGACGCGCACAGTCGAGAGAAATTCTATTAATTGGAAAACACTTGATCGCTCCATACTTGAATTTTATGAGATTGATGTTGTTGCTGGTAATTAAACTTTGTTTTCTACCTAATAATGAAGCGCGAACGTAGAGGAGTAATGAAGACGCTTTATTGTTAGCTGGCATCTTCACATCAAAAACGGATGGATTCAGAAATACATGATATTCCATTTTGTGTTGATTTTATTTCACCAATGCACCCGTCTCATTTACATGGTTTATGGCTCAACGGAGCAAATAAACGTGTCATACGAATTCCTTTTTGCAAGTCGCGCTCAGTTTAAACTTCGAAGTTTCTCTGGAGAAGTTTGTGGTAAAGTACTTCCAGTTTGCTCGTAGTAAACTGAGTGTATGAAGGTCGTGAAATAATTAAACACATTTCGTGCTTTGCTACATAGATGCACATATCGACCATTTCTCGATGGATAATATGTTGGGCCTCGATGTCATAAAGTCAGCGGAGTCTCGATGGGAAAAGCCCGTTGACGCCTCTTCCCCCCCCCTCGCCGCTGTGACTTCCGGAAAACCACTACCTGTTCAACACCGGGAGATCCTATGGGAATAGGAACATCATCAGTAGGGGGACTGCACCCAAGAGAAATGCCAGCAAATCTCAGAGGTGTTTTTTTCAAAAGCATCGTCTTGAAAAGGAGTATTTTACGGCATCATTGCTTTCTCCAAAAGAAAACAGCGTTGGATTCTGTAACGGAATTCTGGATTCTTCGAGGTTTGGCGGGAAGTCTTTACTATGGAGAGTGGTCATATAATTAACTTGCATAACACATGGTTATGAATGCTCTCCAACGGCGAGCATTTAGTTGTTTTATTATTATGATGATGCATCGTGCATGTAATATTAATATACATTCGTGGATTTATAGCCGTCTGTTTTCAACTAACTCCTGCTTTACAACGTCGGGGTGCTTTAATCCTGGCTTTGTGGTTAACGAGAATTAATTACATTTTGAAGGGTTCTTTTGTACTGGCAAAGTGCAAGATACTGCCAATTATTTTTTGACTCTGTTAGCTTCGTTAAAAAGGTATTCATGAACTTTTTTAAACTCATAGTCATGTCAAATTTTCTTTACCGCCTATAAATTTGAGAACTACTTTAAACAATAAGGGTTTTACATGCTTTGTGTAAAGAATAACTGATACCGATTCTTCACAAATGTACATTCCACAATTCAAAACAGAGTTTGGGAAGTTTATTTTATGAAATATTCTTGATAAATAAAATATGAAATGCACTTTAGTACAATTTCTTGTTGCATCTGTCTGCATCGTGAAAGTCAACCAAGCGAATCACGAACAGATTGTCAGCTGTTAAACTAATGCAGCCGATCAATTTGCTCTGATTTCAGCTGGCGGTGAGAAAACGTTGGCCAAGGAGCCACACTTTGGCTAATATCGATTTAGAAAATGAAAACCTCCATTTCCATGCTCACGACGCCGTTTTTATTTCATAATGAGTCTCACAAAAGACACATTTCGAGTCCCATGAAAATGTCGCGTTTCACCAACGGAGGAAACAAGTTTAACTTTTCGAATCATGGAAATGGAACGAAACCTGTCATTTTACATCACTCTGGTTTTTCAACCAATCTAGAAACATTATTTCAAGATAAATGTCTTCCATTATTCTTTAAACAGAAGCATGTTATTAATATATTCATTCTTTTTCGTTCCTTCCACGCTTTATTTTGTTGCATTTTTTATTCAGAGACAACTTACTTGGCGTCCTTGTTAAGTAGGAAAAATATTTCGGCCTATTTTTCATGGCTGGTTGTGGCCACGGTGCTTTCAGCGTTGGGAGATCGAGGATGGTTTTCGAAAACTTGTGGTGGAAATCTGATATTTACTCTCTTGTCGCTTTTAGGTTCTATTTCGTAGTGGGCCATCCATTTGCTTTGTTTATTGTTACACCAACCAAACTACCCCGAAAACATGCGGCATCGACCAGTTCGAAGTTACATGTAAAATGGCAGTTGGCGGGAAAGGGTGTTTTTACACATGGCTGAAACTTGTGTCAGTTCTAGAGACAATTCTCTACTGACAGTGATACCAATCTCATATTTGAATACAAAAGAATTTTTCAGGAATTTTTCATGATGCAAATGGTTATTACATATATATTTTGTTGGTTCGCAAAACTGCACGCACAAATTGTTGATCTGTATTTCAAACTTTTGATAAGCTCTTTTTTTGCTTACATTTTGCTTTTAAAATAGTTTCGAATTAAACATTGCTGGTAGGAAGGTCAGACTCCAGAGAGACCTGTACATTTCCAATTCAAACTTTACTCATGTGATATGTTTGCGAAACTAGCTCCACTCTAATAATTATCTCATCGTAATCCACAAATATTTTGATACTGCGATATTGCATGTTGCATATAAATAAATGAGTAAACTTTGATACCACCGTTACCAGAATTCTAAATTACATAAACTGTAGTGTGCAATTTGCACTTTTCAGTTCCTGCCGTTAGCGGTTGTTGCGTTTTTCTTCGGGCGATAGTGAATTATAAAACACTAATGAAGTTGATAAAATTGCAGTGACTGCTATGTTTGACATGCCGCCAGTGTAAATTTACTATCGCACTGTCATGATTTTTTAGCGCCTTTTATCGGAAGTGAAAGCTTCCTATTTGCAAAAATAATGTAGCTTCGAAATTTAATCGTTAACGTAACATTCCTCGCGTACTTGTAAACTTATTGTTGAATATTATGCGACCTCAAAAATAATAAACATTTCATAATTGTGCTAATAGTTGAGGTTTTGAAGAAATGTTCTGTGCAATTTCAATTAATTTCCACAATCGAATTGCTAGGATATATGATGTTAGGTAACTCTGAAACATGAGGGCTGATCATTGGCAAAAGTGTTTCAAACTCTTAGCAAAAGTTTTCATGAAAGGAAAATTAACCGCTCGCTAAAATTTTACCACTCTTAAGAAACCGCTAGCTATAAATTTATTTGCAAACCTGAACATTCCTATGGTGCCACAACCCCTAGCAAAAGTGATGAAAGTTGCTTGTTTTAACTTAAACAATGTTTTTATGTTCATGTTTATATGTTCATAACGTTAATAATTTTAAGCCTTTAAGATTTAATTGAAGATTTATTCAACTGGTTTTAACTTCTGCATATTAATTCCTGAAGCAACAAGGTACCTACTGGCGATTTTTCGTATTTTAAGCATATTCCAATACTTTTTCGTATCGATAAAGTTGCCATAAATCGCTGTGAATTTTTAAAAGTTGATAGCAGTTGTTAGACAACATACTTAATACTTGGGTTCATCCTTTCCTTGTGCTGTCCACAGAACAATTTGAATAGACCCCTAGTACTCTATCCCACATGGCAATAACCCACCACTCACGGTTCTAAAATATGTTCTGTTCTTTTTTATCATTTGCTATAACAAGTCAGCTTAACCGAGGACTTTATTGAGAACAATTCAGCAGGGTTGAGAAATAACTGCACAGAATAAACTGGGATTTTGACACTACTTTTAACTCACGAATGTAAACTTTTTCTATTGCCTCTGCAGGAATTCGTTTCCATAATTGTACGTGCAACTTTACACTGGAACCAACTTTAGTATCACTTCAGCTAAGCTCAAATTAGGTAAATGTAAATACTGGGCAAAAACTCTCTCCGCAAGAAATTTAATATTCATTTTAATGACATACGCTAGTGACATGTTCAAGCTTGATGTTTATCTATTCTTTATAATATTTAATAAGTATGTAAGTATTCTCTCTATGTCTCATATTTTCTCTGATTCTTATGACATTCTAAAGATATTGTATTCTTTGTCAAGATTGGAAAAAGAAGACGCTCGTAATATGCACATTTTAGTGGAAATTTACTAGTTTCAAGAATGATTTACTTCTGTTTGTATTTGCGAATAACAAAAACATTACATATTTTATCTATTATAAACGCGTACTTATGCCCGTCAATTTTAATTGGATGAGCGAGTGAAACCCTTTCAATTATACTGCTCCAAGAAGCACTTGTTATTTTGTTGTTTGTTTACTGTTGTGGGAGTGTAAAACCACAACACGAATTGAGATGACATTTCCAAGGAACCTTGAAACCTTTCCAGCTCAGAGTCAGACCCCATTGTTTTGACACATGAGCCCTTTCAAGGCGAAAATCACTGTTGCAACCAAGATAGTTCCCAAAGTAACGAGCATTTTCCAACAAGGAATATAAATTTGTACTCCCCAAACTCGTTGCCAGGTAACACAGCGTTCTTTACTTAAAAAGAAAACTTGTCTCAAATCGCTCATTCTTTCAACGCAAAAAGACGATGGAAATGTTTGCCTAAACCAAACAGTGCTATCATGTCGCATATATACCCAAGGTAAAAAGTTAACTCAAAGTAGAAATATTGCACCCCGTTTGTTTTAACACCCCTGCAATTGGTAAAGTTTAATGAAATGTTAATAAATTCACACATTAAAGCGTCAAGACAAATTTATCTAGTTCCATTGCTTGTTTTGTATTAAGTAACACCTGTAAGTGACAGCAGCATAGGAGAGAGCGCTTGCTAGCGCATTAGCGATGCGCAAATGCTACATTCCCTATATCATCAACTCTTCCTTGCAGTTTCCTAGCAGGATATTGAACAATAAGTGCTCGACTCGAGCTGCGAAAACTTTCCAAATTGTACCTAACACCACCTTTTAAAACTGTAGCAATAAATACTTTCATGACCTAGTTATTGTTATAAATAGGTGCACTTGCTTCTGCTTCTCATAATAACTGAATTTTATAGTTCATGACTTAAAAAGTCGTAGCGCTTGTGTAGGAACTTGGATGAGTCTTGCATGACCATAAATATACACGGAGAGAAATCAGTATTTATAGGACAGTTGAGAAGAAGCAGGGAACCAATATAAAATAGAAAATTACCTTTTGTAATCGAAGGATATATTTTTTAATGAGCGGTAAACGATGCGGAGTTTTTCTTGTATTGCATTCTATAGCTTTTTATTTGTTTTTGTTTTGATTTTTATTTGCTTTTATTTGTTTTCGTTCCAGCCAGTTTTTTTTGTTAAGCAATTAAGTCGTGCTATACGAAGGTTAGCTCTAAAGGAAAACGCATCATTACACAATCTCTTTCAATCAGATTGAACATAACTTTGCTAGTCTTTTTTCTTTGGCTCTCATCTTGGAAGATCGCCATAATCTCTAGTCTGAAGATATGGACCAATGATGATGTTAAAAGTAGACCAAAACAAGAGTAGCAGCTTCCTTGGAGAGCTTAGCTCAGGAATTATGGACTAGATTTTTCACAAGATTGACCCAAATTTTCCCCCCGGGATTTCTGGTGGGATAATATCTATCGCGGGATTGTTTTAGAGCTTAATTTTACTCAGAGAAGCTATTTAAATGTAGATGACTCGGGTAGAGTTGGCTGCTATGGCTGAGTGATGAATTTCAATGTGATTTATTGCTATTTTATACCATGGCTTATAAAACCTTAGCATCCTTATAAATTTCTTGTTATATCATATCTTCGTTAACCAATCCTAATTAAAATGTGTAATTAATTCGTAGCTGTACTTGCACAGAGAATCTGATGGAAATAATATTTTAGATGTGAAAAGTTTTACACTTCCTTTTTTGGCTGAAAATTATCAAAATAATTAACTGAATTTCAGTGCAAATATGTCGTTGTTAGTAAACCGAACAATAACTACGTTCCTGTTCAAACTCCAAAATAAAGCTATTTAAGATCCTTAAATGCCGTAACTTTAACACGTTGTAAGATAAACAAAAGCTTAGTAAAGGAAAAAATAGGTATAGCACAGAATAATTGATCAAAGCACAGAAAGTATGCACCAAGATAAATTCCAAGAAATCTAAATTTCCCCCAATTTTGCGTGCACACTAAAAACCATCTTAAAAACATTTTACTCCACAAAATAAAATATCTCAATTGTGTATCGTAAGCTCCAAAATGCCACGCGTACAAAAATACTCAACTCTTTTATTCCGTAGGCAATAAATTATTTCATTAATCCCATATTCATCATACTTATTTGTTGCCATTTTCCGCACCCCCAGCCCCTTATGTACACAAGCTATTTTTCCGAATATAACGGCCCTTCTGAGGATTTACCCTCCCTTAGAGGTTGAAAACAGGAGCTGAAAGTGCAAGGACCATGGTGTGAGAAAATGCCGACGTGGGCGAAATTTATTCCTCGTTTATTTACATAAGTCTAGAAAACGCAACAAGCTTTTCTGGTTCTAGTTAAAATAAATCAAAAATTTTCAATCCGAATTCGCATCCCATTTCGGCGTCACGTGATGTATTAGCATGCAGTGTTGACGCCGGCGGCTCTGGCTGACTTTTCGCATGGAGTTGTTGGTAATTGCAGTCAGCTGCTGCCTCTGGCAACAAAGTACACTCGCAATTAATCTGAGTTACTGTCAGCTTGCACCCTCAATGTTTTAAAACTTTTCTGTCGAGTGGTGGAGGTGCCGTGTTGACTGGGTCTGATTTATTTGGGGTGTTTAACGACGCATTGTTTTGACAACTGGCTCCTAATGGCCTACGGTGAGTTAGTGGATGATGA
>LVVV01431859.1:0-11079 GCA_001676325.1 Amphinemura sulcicollis
GTTGGAAAGAAAAGGAAACGCAGCTTACCGTGAAAATGAAAATGGGCTGCGACAGAGTTCAGGTGATGAGATGTTTTGACGTTTCGGCGCGTTGCCCTTGTCGATTGTAGATGAGAAAATCACTTTACTTTTAACTGTAAGTTTGTAACTACTCTGAAGAAGGCCTAAACGCTAGAAGCAACTTTCTCTGTCGCAGTAACCATGTCTAATTATTTTTCACATTGATTTACATACCTAAGTCCTTTCTGTTTCTTCTTCATCATTTCTTCTCCAGCCTGTTGGCACCTTTCCAACATATTAACTGTGTGAATCCTAGTGAAAATCGCCATGAAAATTGCATGAATCTTACTGCGGTTACTTAACCTTTAGGTACCAGTCAAAAATATTGTAACTCTCCTTCTCCAGCAAATTGATGGGCAACTCCGACTCGCCAGTCCCGGTCTGGAATTGTCTCAAGCTGAACATCAGCGAGTGCGCCCGCACAGAAGGCAACGACAACTTTATCATCACCGTCTACAACCCGCTGAGTTGGCAGACCTCCGCTTTCGTTCGTGTTCCCGTCACGAGTCCAGACTTTCAGGTGCAGTATCCTGACGGTGAGATAATAGAATAATAGTTAACGAAGTTGGTATTTATTGTACACACATTGTTTGTATTGCTTATATTTATGAACTGTAGTTTATAATGAGGCTAGTACTTAAACATAAAGTGAAAATGTCTAGACAAAATACATTCTTATTTGCTCATTATGCTGTAAATTCCTCTGCTGTTCGATTGGACAACAGAGTGATGTTGCTCAACAATTCTCCGTGAAGTGGTTTCATTTTATAATAATTTATAATTCCTTGGTTCTGTAAATGGGAACATTGTGATTGTGAAAATAGTGTGAGAGATGACGGTTTTGCTCTGTATGAGTTGTTTTTTGATCCTAAAAAGGACCTTGTAGGTTGTCGACGTTTCGCCAGTGTTGGCGCTGGCATCTTCAAGACTGAGAAGAGCAGCGATGCTGCTCGCAGCGTCAACGCTGGCAAAACTTCGACAATCAACAAGGTCCTTTTTAGGACCAAAAAACAACTCATACAGAGCAAAACCGTCATCTCTCACACCTTCATTCACCGGCTCTGAACCCCTTCGTCTTACCATTGTGAAAATACTCTTCTTTATTTTGTGCAAAAGAACTGTCTAAGAAAGAAGAAGAATATTAATCGACATATGGTCTCAAATGTGCAGAATTTGATAACCAATCAAAGATGCATTTGCAATAAGGTTCCGTGCTCTCGTCGGAAATCATCGACCTTCCCGCTGCCGTGCTCGACATTCCTGGCCGAGACAGCGCCGCCACTTCGGAGCTTGTCTTCCGAGCCGAAAGCTTGCCTCCTCTCGGCTTCCAGTCGTTCTACGTTGGCCTCAACTCCCAGGCAAATGAACATGAGCCAAATCAGGCTAAACCGGAACCCAGGGCCACCACCATAGGGAATGAGGTTTGTGGCACTGGAATATTTGATTTAGTATCTTTTTGACTATTATTATACTGCAAGATTTTTGTAAAACTCAACAAGCCAACCAATCAGAATTTTTATGGAGTTGCATGAAAATACTGGTATAGGAAACTTATCCAGGAGTGTAGGACACTACAGTTTGAATATCTGGACCAATGGACTATAATTTATGCTTTTCCACTGCAAGCAGCCCTAAATTAAAACAAATCAAGTCTCCTATGGCTGATATTTGTCATTTTAGCAAGTTGTGGTCAACTTCGATGACACTGGCTTGACACAATCCATAACAATCAACGGCATCAACGTGAACCTGGCACAAACTTTCGAGTACTACATCGGCACAAACAAGGAAGGAGAACTAATGTCAGGAGCGTATATTTTCGTACCAAACGGAACATCTACAGTGAACCTCGAGATCACAGACTTCAAAGTCGTGAGAAGTAAGCCACTCGGATCATACAAAGACTACTGTTGGATCTCTAAACAATTCCGAAGTTGATATTTAATATTTGTACTAGCAGCAGACCACCAAACTGTGGTAGCTAGGTATAGATACATCACCCCTTGCAGAATGATATAAAAAAAAAAATCTTTCTTTCCAAGCATCAAGCCTCAACTAGTCAGTTTGGAGAAACAACACGACGGTATATTTAAAAAAATATATTTGCAGCTCAGGGCACTCCCAGAATAAATGAATATTCAGAGTTGTCGCTGTGCATTTTTATATCCACAGCCAAATTTATTTGATGGTTTTGGTTTTCAGCCCCATTGGTGGAAGAAGTCCACCAGGAATTTGGAGACTGGGTCAGTCAGGTGATCCGAGTGTACGCCGGAGAAAACCACGTCGAGTTTGAGTGGCTTGTCGGCCCGATACCAGACGAGTGAGTGTAAAAACATCTCGACAAGCTTAAACCTTTGAGTAGGTAATGTGTTTGCAATAGGCTGATTTAGTGTCAGTTTTTGTTATTACTGTTTCTTACTCGAATTCCAAAAACTTTTAAATAAGCATTTTGTTTCCACTTTCTATGCTCCTGTAAATTTAATTTTACATAAAAATAGAATTTTTGTTTGTTTCTAAATTATCTATGCAATATTATGTGCAAGAACAAAATTGATGTTGAAATTTTGATAAGTTACTGAGAGAAAATTGCTTTATCTCCATGTGCACTCTTTTCACAGAGACAATATTCCAAGGGACATTCTCTCGCGTTTCACCACCGATCTTGCCACGGACGCCACATTCTACACGGACTCCAATGGCCGCGAGCTGCTGAAACGCGTGCGTAACTTCCGTCCAACCTGGGACATCGAGCTGTCGGAACCCGAGACGATCGCAGCCAACTACTACCCGATAGTGTCTAGGCTGCTCGTTCGAGATGAGACCAAGGGCATCGAGGTGGCAGTGTTGGTGGATCGGGCACAAGGAGGATCCAGCATTCACGACGGAGAGATTGAATTTATGGTGAGATCACCGCACGCGGTTGGCATTTTAATGTGTACGGCAACCCCAAAAACATCAAGGGGTAGGTGATAGATGGTCATTAGAGCAATGTTCTCCAGGGGAGAATAAGTAAAGAGAGCAGGTCCAATAGTGGTCTACAGTGATTTTTTGTGAGTTAATTAATCAATGTAGCGCGTTCCTAAATATGCTTTTTTAATTGTAAATAGCTGAAAATGGAAACCTATTTTATGGAAACATATTACTCGAAATACTGTAATGAGAAGTTATCCTGAACAAGATATATGCACTAACACACTGCCTGTATGAAACGCTCGAGTTGACTCGTCATCATACCCACAGCTTCACCGTCGATTGTTCCGTGACGACGGTTTTGAGCCTCTCAACGAAGTGGCGTTTGGAACGGGGTTGGTGGCACGGGGCAAGAACTGGCTGGTGGCTGGACCAATTAGCAGAGAGGGAACGACGCTTGCCGCGCAACAACGACAGCTGCAAGCGAGCAAGCTTCTCAAGCCGTGGACTTTCGTGTCACCCAGCGGTGGACTTTCCCAGCCCGAATGGGCCGCGTCCTACAACGTCGAGGTTTGGATTCATGTGTAATTTGGATTTTGGATGTTGATTTTGCATCTGGTTTTTATTTGGGAAGTTTCAGGTTTGCTCAGGGGGACCAGCTACCCTGGGTGTGTGTTTCCGTGATTTCCCACGACCATTGCAGACAAATTCTGGGATAGTTTCTTCACCAATAGGGCACAGCCATCTCCTAACTTCATCCTGTACTGAAACTCAGCCCAACCAGAAAGGCAATTAGAAACTTAAGGGCTCTAGTGGCTTCCCCCACTAAACAAATTGACATATTTTATACAGTTTACTAACATATTACACCAATCATCCATGTTTATATAAATTCTATTTCTCCATGTGTAGTACTCTGGTCTGACTGGGTCTGGGCTGCCAGCTAACGTACAGATCCTGACGTTGGAGCCGTGGACACAAAACACGCTGCTTCTTCGACTCGAACACATCCTGGAAGTCAACGAAGACGACGTGCTCTCGCAGCCAGCAACAGTCGACCTCACAGTGAGTAATAATCAGTCAACACATTTGTCCATTCTATGTGCCTGTTGTAATAAAATTGCAGCCAAAATCTAGTTTCATTTAAGTGTCTTTCTTTAGTAAATTATGACAAAAAAAAAAAGTAAAAGTGGATAAAAAAATTTCCTGTGTTTATCAGACACTTTTTGCACACCTCACGATCAACTCTGCGGTCGAAACGACACTGGGTGGAATTCAACCGATTGAAGAGCTCAACAGGCTGCAGTGGAACTTGGAAGAAAAGCAAACTCGGGAACCAAGAGAAAACAAAGCGGTAGACATCACCGCTGTAACTCTCAACCCGATGGAAATCCGCACGTTCGTTGTGGACTACACGCTGACATAATGCATTGTGATTTGGGATTTTCATCTTGTGACATTTTCTCTATGTTTACAGCCAAACACTTTGCCCTCTGTATCGACTCTAGACTTTATTTTTTATAGTGCAGTTCCAGTTCCATCGCTTAAAAAATAGCATCCAATTACCTTTTCTGATTACTCTGCTTTTTGCATTGCAATTTTTCACTGCTCATATCAATAACAACCTGGTAAGAATTCAACTAAATACGAAAATACTAGAAATTGCAAGGCTTTGATAAGACTTGGAAGGTCAAGAACATTTCTTTTACAAAACTCAACTGTCAATAGTTATTTAACTCTTTAGTGCATATTTGTGGGGTTTAAATCATTTCATGTGAATGACTACTTCAATTGCACAAATTATCTTGTAATAAACAGAGCACTTGCTTGGAGATAAGTGGTACTTCAATTGAAATGGAAAGGCAGTTTTTTCTTCCTAGTCTTTGTTGTTAAGCAAGGAATCTTCGATGAAGATTAAATCTACACCTTTTGGAACATTTTTCTTGCTTTCATGTATCCAAGAGATGATCAAATATCTATCAGTCCAAGTAGGTAAGTTATTTGTTGTCATTCTTTTTGTAAGCACAGATAATTTTAAGTTTCCATAAGTGTTAGAATAAATTCAACATATCTTATCTATATCAATCAACAATTTTATACAAATCACACTCCTATCAATTTGTGAGCAAACTGATAAAACAAACCATATCTTCTCAGTTTGTCACACTTCCTCAAAATAAAGTAATTGTAGAAGGTCATTTCATGCCGATACTGATACATTTTGAAATGAACTCTGTGCGTGGACAATAGAATATAGGCCAAGTTGAATACTTATAGTTAACAAAACCAAACTGTTCGGTGAACCTCATTACGAAAATGTTACGTTGGTTAGTCATTGCCGTGTTTGCGGTTGCCTTGCCGCTGATTTTCGCTCACCCGTTTCGCCTGACAGCATCAAAAGCAGCTTGTGGTTACGACGTAAGTTTACCTACAACGCTGAGGTAATAATTTTGTATTAAATGTAATATGCCAAATGTGCATTGCATTTATGCCTCTTTCAGTCGTGTGCTCCAATTGTAGCAGACAAACTCAATGTGCACATGATTCCTCACACGCACGATGATGTCGGCTGGCTGAAAACCGTCGATCAATATTACTACGGGTGTAAGTACTTTCGATTACGTGACTGATCAGCTGTGTTTTCAATCGTAAGAGGTAACCAAGGTATTTTTTCCTTGGTATTTCAGCTCGAGGTAACATCCAGCAAGCGGCAGTTGAATACATCATTGATTCCGTGGTGACAAGTCTGTTGGCGAACCCTGAAAGAAGGTACCTATCGAGCTCTGACCCATTTTGTTTACATACACCATGGATACTCTACCGTGCAGCCTACATGCCACTTTAATCTTTATGAAAACTGAAATCTTATAATAAAGGTAGCAATATCAAAAGCTTTATTAGTCATTTCTTCAGGGCAACTTCTTTACTGTAATTCTATGCTAGTAATTGCAAAGCACATGATCCACCTTTAAGTCTTATTTTCACTACATGGAGCCGCCATGTTTCCACAGGTTCATCTACGTGGAGACTGCGTTCCTAAAGAAATGGTGGGATGAGCAGACGGAAGAGAAGAAGGAGCAAGTCCGCGGTCTCGTCAACTCCGGCCAGCTCGAAATCACCAACGGAGCTTGGACGATGAACGACGAAGGTGCTGCTCACTACCACTCCATCATCGACCAGTTCACATGGGGCTTTAAGTAAGTGTGAATCACACTTTTATTATTTAATCATTTTATCTTGATACAAAGTAAAATATTTAATTAACTTGAAAAATTGATTGATTGATTAATGGGTTTCAACGAGACACTATTTCGACACCTGGCCCTGGTCCAATGGCGTCAGTGAATGAGTAGGATGATGAGGATGATGATAAACCTAACCTATCCTAGAAGGGAGGAGGGGAAACCAAGTGCAGGGACGTAGCCTTCTCCTTTCATAAGGCACCAAGGGGACCACTGGCTTAACGTCCCTTCCGAAGGATGGTACGACTAGAACAGCAGGATTCCTCCACTCATCCAATGCTGTCGAGAGGTTGATAAGCAAGGTAAGTGCAGTTGACGAACTAACTTAACTCCCTCTAACCTCTCTCCCAAACAGAACTGGTCATGTGTATGGTGGTCACCCATTCAATCCCTGACTCTGCGCAATGTTGCTTAACTTGGGTGATCTCGAAGAACCGGTGTTTCCAACACGCCAAACCGTTCAGTCTATTAAAATTATAAGATAAAAGTTCTTAAATAAATGTGGAAATCAGAAGTTGTGAGAGATGCAAAGCTCTACTTTGCTTGTACAGGTTTATTCGGCCCCATGAAATTAACATTATTATTTATTTTTCAATAGACTTAGGTTTTATATCTGGAACCTTTTTGCTGCTAGGACTGAATCCTGGACAAGACTTGTTATATGAATACATACCAAAAAAACACATTTCATGAACATTTGCTCATAAAAATCAAAACTTGTATTTTCCAGGGTTTTAAACGACTGGTTCGGAGAGTGTGGCCGTCCAACGGTTGGCTGGCAAATCGATCCGTTTGGCCATTCGCGTGAACATGCGTCTATCATTGCACGGCTGGGATTTGATGGAGTCTTCTTCGCAAGGCTCGATTACCAAGACAGAGATAAAAGGCTTGCCGACAAAACAGCGGAGATTATTTGGCGGGGAAGTCCGGACAATCTGGGTAAAAAAATCTGTAGCAAAGTAAATTCAATTCATGAACCTTTACTGTGTGCTTCTAAATCTCACTTGAATAATATACACCATTTTAGATGATGGAAAGGGAGTACACGCAATCTTATTCGACTCATAGAGAACTTTAAGCCACAGATTAAAGAACCTTAAATCATTTTGGCTTCTGCCTTTTTTTACTTGTGATTGATTATCATTATCCTGACATACAGCATGCTATCCAGATGATTAATGAAATTTTATTATAGGTGGGCTTGATCTTTATTCTTTGATTTCTCAGAAAGCCTTGTGAGATTTAACTGCTACAACTCATTCACCCACTCAGTTGAACTTGTACTCTAAAGAAGTTTGATACAAGCAGAGACATATTTCAGGGGAAGCTTCCGACTTGTTCACTCATGTGTTTGAGAGCCACTACTCTGCCCCAAACGGATTTTGCTTCGACATTTACTGCAGCGACGATCCAATGATTGATGATCCATCCAGCCCCGAGTACAACATTCCTGACAAGGTTCAATAAAAAAGTTTTTATGGATACTTCTTTTGCCAAAACATTGTAATTTTCTTCAAAAATGTCAATCTACTCAAGAAGATCTATACTTTTCCTTCTGGCTTTTACTGTAAATTTTTTTGCATCATTTCTCCTGATAAAATAGTTTGAAAATTTAGCAAATTAAAGCAATATGTAAAATATATTTTATTGCAGGGCATGGCCATGGTATTTTCTTGCATTCCATGTTAATGTTGTATGGGGCTAGGAAAAAATATTTTATTCTTTTTAGTCCGTTTAAAAACAAAAATCTATATTGTCTCTAAAGCTACTATTGCCTTGCAGGTGAGGGCATTCACAGAGCACGTCAAAAACAAAGCAACGAAATACCGCAGCAACAACGTACTTCTAACCATGGGTGATGATTTCATGTATCATGATGCTAACATTTATTTCAAAAACATGGACAAGGTCATCAAGTGAGCACTCTAAAGTTTATTTGCCTTTGGAATTACCTCTGTCACTCTGTTACATTGCCTTCTGGATATGTACATGCATTTTCTCTTTGTGATATTGAAAATCATATAATCTTCTCCTAGAGATGTTAAAAATGAAAATAAATCCTCTGTTATTTTTCCTGGTCATAAATGAAGGTCCCAAGTTTGCATCCCAGAGTGGAAAATATTTTTGAATTGGTAGTTGCATACATATTAATAAAATGTACTGCCCATTACGAGCTTGCGTAATTTAATCAAGTTTCACCTAGCAGTACAGGCTCTCTAGCATGTCTTTTTTTCTAGGTACGTAAACGCAGACACCGCTAGCAATGTCAATGTCATCTACTCCACGCCGGCTTGCTACCTAAAAGCCATTAACGACGAAGGGCTCAGTTGGCCGGAGAAATCGGATGACTTCTTCCCATATGCACAAGACTCGCAATCGTATTACGTTGGCTACTTTACCTCTAGAGCAACTTTGAAGTATTTTGAGCGTCTCGGCAACAATTTCTTGCAGGTACCTACCTATGATTGTTTCAAGTCATTTTTTTAGGAACCTCTAATTATGTGTTAATGAAAGTTCTTTGAGCATCTCTGAACAAAATAAAAACCAATATGAACCTATGTACAGACTTTGTCCCAGACCACACAAAATCTGTTTTGAGATGTAATTGCTCTATCGACCACAATATTAACCTAAGGTTGACGCTTCTCAAAACCAAAAAAAAGTCTTTCACAAACACAAATACTTTGTCAATTTCAGGCAAGCAAACAGCTCTTGACGCTGACTGGAGCTGAGGATCAGACAGGTCTGACGCAACTGAGGGAAGCAATGGGAATTCTCCAACACCACGACGCAATCACCGGCACAATGCTGGACCATGTTGGACAAGACTACGCTCGGATACTAGACTCGGCGATTGCCGCAAGTGGACAGGCCACGGAGGTGGCAATCAAGTTAGTTTGAATCTCTTGTGCTATTGTGAAAAAAGGCAGTATTACACGAAACCAATGCTATTTCATGTGTAGGTGCATACTGAATAATTTTCAACACCATTGTGTATGTCCAGTGGAGACTTGAACCTTGAACATTTGCTTCAACCTTGGGCAGGCCGCTGCCAGCAGCACTTATATGTATCACTTTTCCCATTAGCATTCCTGTCCTCTTTCTTGATTTGTAGGATGTCCTTGACCTAGGTCAGGGTGATCCATCAAGGTCATGATCCCTCCCCACCGCTTGGGAAATCTCTTTGTGGGAGACGGCATGGCAGGCTGTCACACTCACATGGCGATGAAGGTTATGTTTAGTAGGGAGAGCCTTCCCGAACTCCGAAGACCGGCGGAGCCTAAATATAATAGTATCTTTGGTCTTCCCCGTGCATTTCACAAGCTTAAATATTAGAGGAGAGCTTAGATTTGAAGTAGGTATTTGACTGTTTTTACACTTTAGACAATGTGTCCACTGGTAACTGGTACCTAATAATAAGTTAACCAGTCATGAAAACCCCATAACCTACCAATATCAGGACTCTTTTTCTTTTAGCAAACTGTTTGGCAACCGAGAAACACCAGTCCCTGTAATCTCATGTCTAAAGCTTAACATCAGCGAATGCGCAGCAACAGAAGTTCGCGCCAACTTCGTACTCACCATATACAACCCGCTAAGCCTGCCTGCTGCCGAATACATCCGTGTTCCCATCACTGGCACAGACTACCAAGTACAGCATCCCGATGGTAAGGATTACAGTTAGATTCTCAATTGATATCTGTTAGGCACGCACAAGAATCCAGGAAATTTTAACAATTGCAGCAGTGATTTAAATGCAGCCAGTAGGACATAGAATAATATAAGGTACCTACCTATATTATTCTATGGTTTGGATATCAGCATACGAATGTGTTTAGAACCAGTAAAAATTAGTGAATTGAGGACTGCTGGTAGGCAAAGCTCTAATTAACCAGTTAATTAAGGCTAGTTGCTGATGATTACTTTCACAAAAGGTACCGTAAATACCTTGCCATTCCTGAGACAATCGAAACTCTGTTGTCAATGCTACAACTTTCAGTTGGCCACCACAACTTAGGTTCATTGTGAACTAAATTACGTGGAGCCCCCTTTAATTCTGATGCTCTTTTCTATTTCAGGAACCATTATCCCATCCAACTATGTGGCAATTCCGGGCAGTGTTAAGAATCTGGTTGGCCGGAGAAGCTCTGCAACGAGGGAATTGGTATTCCGGGCTGAAAGCTTGCCACCTCTGGGCTTCCAATCGTTCTACGTTTCGCAGTATTTCCGACCTGATGACGAGGCAGAACCAGCAGAGGCCACAAGTGCTGGAAGAGCAGAATCAATTGGAAATGATGTGAGAATTTAAAGAAATTGCTATTTATACCAGTAGGCAAGCTTAAGTTCTATTCAATATCCTTGCAATTTGTGAATTGTCATAGGTGGTTTGCAGAAACATTACATCCTAGTAGGTGCTGGTAGTCTGAGGATACTCTATCCTATCTCCACTCCACTTTGAGGGCAATGTTTTAGTTCAATAAATCCTTATGTCTTGCCCTGAAAAAGTGAATCTCTTGCCCTAACTTTAGTTCCCTATTGTGGGAATATCTCACTGTTTCTGATAGCATCGTACTACAGCAATTTGTAATTGTGTACAGTCAAAACTTATTACGGTTGGTTTATGAAACTTTTATCAGTTTGTCACTCAAGTTTACACTTTCATTGGTCGCAACTCGCTCCTGAGCAAAACAATTCGTGACTGGAACAACATTCCCAGCTACACAATGAAGGCCCTAAAAAGCGTAAAAAACATTAAGTGACCTTTAGCAGTTAGAACAACCAAATGAAAAAATGTTACCAAAACCGGAGATGCAACCACCGGAGGAACTTGTATTAATGTAACCCAATGTTAATATATAAATCCTAA
>LVVV01431860.1:0-11079 GCA_001676325.1 Amphinemura sulcicollis
AATAAACACAATGCATCTATATTGCAGATTTCAAATAAACACAATGCATCTATATTGCAGAGCCTAGTAAAGTGTGAAAAAGAGTGAAAGACATTTCTTTACATTGCTATGACGAATTTTTCAGGTTCTAATGGCACATATCAGGTGATTTTGAAGAAGAGAGATCTGCCCATTGTGCCACGTGCTACGTGCGAAGCTGACTTGCGTAAAACACGTCTGGGATCCCGATTCAAGCTTCATCAAAGCTTCATCTGCGCCGGAGGGGAACCAGGAATAGACGCTTGCACTGTAAGAAAATTGCATTTGGCGACACCTTGCAAACGATTATAAAGAATTACAATTTAACAACAATATCTGTTTATTTTCAAAGATCAGTTTGAAAACTGATTGCTTGAAAAGTAGCGTAGTACATTAGGTTGCTCAGATCCTCCCTCGATCACTGTTTGATCATGCTGGAATCTATTTCTGCCTAACCAGGGAGAGGAGGGGTTATGTTCCATATCGACCTGCTGGCCAATGCACTTTATAAAATCACTAATAAAACCTTTTCATGTCAAAGGGAACTAGTCGATTGTAAAACGTTGCCTTAAAAGTTGCAGCTCATGTAGAGTGTAGCCTGCTAGCTAGAAAATTATTTTGGTTAAAAAGCTTTTTTACAAGTGAATTCTTAGGTTTACAGTTTTGTTTGTTTCCATCTGCATTTTTAACGACTTTGATTTTTTCAACAGGGTGACGGAGGCAGTCCGCTAGTTTGTCCGTTGCTCGGCGACCCAACTAAATACCAGCAAGCTGGCATTGTCGCGTGGGGCATCGGCTGCGGAGAAAACAATACTCCCGGTGTCTATGTCGACGTCGCTCAGTTCAGAGATTGGATCGATAGGAAAATGTTCGCAGAAAACTATGATACTTCATCATACACACCTTAAAGTTGTCATCTTTTTATTAATGTGTATTAACATTTGCAATGACTAAAATTTGACAATCACAGATCGATTGGATATCTCATATTAAAGAAAGTGAAGAATTAGTTCAGTTAGTGCAATTGCAGATTAGACTAGCTTGAATGGTTGTGTTTAAGGAGTGATTTATTTTGGAATTTTGGATTAATAATTAATTAGTGCATTATACTATTTTGTATTTTTACAATAGCCTGATTGAAATAAAATATGTGAACACACCTTGTCCTCTGCTTTAATTCTACATTAAGGAATGAGAAATTCCAGCCTCACGGTTTGTTCCCACGGTTTGTTCCCACGGTTTGTTCCCACTTTTTGAGCCAATTATTTTAAGATCGCATTTCTCCCATATCAAAATGACTGGTTGCACGATTTGAAAATTCTGCGCCATTTTCACGAAAATCGACTTCACGGCGCTTGCGCAGTATGCACTGAAGTAAAGCAAACTGAAGATGGCGGACGGTCGAAGTGATTGTTGAATGGCGAGCTGCATTGCGTTTTAAGGGAGATGTAGTGTTGTTGGAGAGGATTATTCTTTCAAGTAATGTAATATCACGCCTTAGGATACAGTCTTTCGCAAAGTTTTAGTTGTGTCAATAGAGTGCTTGGCGTAGATCATCAATGCAGCCACATCCGAATCAACAATCTCAGCATCAGCAGATTTCGGGTGCCAATGTCATCCTCAAAATGAGCGACATTCAACAACAATTATCTACAGTTGGTAAGTATTGATTATTGTATTTTATTCCTCTTTAGTTAACTTTGCTTCTTGTGCCTCCTTTTTCGAAACCGAACGGCCTTCCTAACCTGAATTTGGCCCATGCTTTCATTGTTGAGGACTTTTTGGAGGTTTGGAGTAACTTTCCTCTTCTTATAGGTAGCCATCCAATTTCGAATCAATGCTGTCCAATAAGAAAAATATAACAGCACGATGCAAAAAATGTTTATTTTCACTTATAAAATTTATACTAACTACCGTTCATTTACTATTTGTAGGGCTACTAGAGCTCGCACATAGAGAGTACCAAGCTGGCGATTATGAAAATGCCGAACGGCATTGTATGCAACTATGGCGGCAGGAAACAAACAACACTGGAGTGCTTCTTCTTCTGTCATCCATACACTTCCAGTGCCGCAGATTGGACAAGTAAGCAAAATATCTGTGTCTGTTGGTCAATTTCTTTTGCTTGTAAATTGTTTGGAGCTTTAACATTACGAGTCTTTGGTGGTGTATCATGGATGGTTAGAGCCAATTACGTTGTAACTTTCGAGATAGAACTACATTTTAATGTTCTTGTAACACCTTCTCTTCTTGCAGATCGGCCCATTTCAGCACACTGGCCATCAAGCAGAACCCCCTACTTGCAGAGGCTTATAGCAACTTGGGCAACGTTTACAAGGAGCGTGGCCAGCTGCAAGAGGCTTTGGAGAACTATCGGCATGCTGTGCGACTGAAGCCGGACTTCATCGATGGCTACATCAACTTGGCGGCTGCACTGGTGGCAGCTGGCGATATGGAGCAAGCTGTCCAGGCTTATGTCACAGCTCTACAATACAACCCGGTGAGTGGCAATGTTGCTTCTTTTTACTTTCACATGTATTTCTGGTTTAACTTAATAACTTTTAATAGCAAGAATTTTATTTTAAAATTTAGTAAAAGTGGCAGCTTCAGAATTTAATTTGTTTGATAAACAGAATTGGTAAATTAGCTATGAGGTTGTTTGAATTAAAGGTCTAGTAGAGGAAGGTACATTACTATACCCTGGGATCAAGCAAACCTATGTTTATGATTCTTGTAAGTATAGAAATTGGATCGACCTAGGTACCTACTGAGAATATTTTGGAAAACTATAGGTTAACCTACTTAGCTGGTGGATCAATAAATAGGAAATGCACTAGTGGCTGAAATAGGGAGCAAGGTCATGCCATGCCATGCCATTTATGCTCTGCCCAACATTTTGTTTTGAAGCTGAATGCACCATAGTAGAGTACAATTCCAAGTTCCCTTTGGTTATGCACTCTACCAGTGGCATGTAGATTGGCACATCTCTAAATGTTCAACAAGAAGTAGTTAATTGGTTACAAAGTGTATTTTGTAAGACTTTACAAGCCTTTCATGTGAAGTGCAAGCTCTTTACTTCAGCTCGATTATTCCCAATATATACTGCAACCGAAGCTAAATAAAATACTACCTAGTACCTACTTGATATTAAACATAATTATCTCTTCTTCTGAAAAGATATGTGATTCTTGTGTGCATTGTATTCAGAATGCTCTAGTGCAGTGGTTCTCAACCTTTTTCCCAATGACAACACAAAATAGGGCCAGTATTACAATATCCAGTAAAATAGTTGCCTGCCAGTAAGGTTGTTATCTCCATGGATATAGCCTATCACTAATCAGATACTCCTATTTTCATTTTAACTGGAAGTCAACTATTTAACTGGACATTGTAAAACTGGCCGTAGCACTGAAATGATACCACAACCCATTTTTTTTAAATTAAGTTTCATAACTTTTAGCAAGGGGCGTATTGCTGTGTGAGCTTGATGAGTGGACACACAGGCTGGAGAACAGGGGGGCAATTAGGATGGGGCAAAATTCATCCCATCCTTATTGAGATGACGAAATTATAATTATTGTAACGAAATTACACTTTTCTTAAACTTACCCCACTAGACTATGCTCAAGTCGACATGCACTATAAATAACCTAGAGTCAGACTGACACTCCTTATAGCCTAAACTGATGATCTTGCATCAAGTGCACGCATCATCAAAACACATGCAGGTCTAACGACGCCTAGCGCCGCCTTGAACCAGCATAGCTAGAAATACCACGGAACTAGACGCATCGCTCTCTACGTAGGACTGCAGTAACCATAATTTAGGATGCATCATTATAATTAGTGTTCTAATGTGTGCTAAATAAACATTCATTCATTACCATTTATTCTATTGCAATTATATCTAATACCTTTCTCCGACCCAACGCACACCCGCGTTACATGATCTAAAATCCAAAATTACGAATGCAGTTTAAAAACATGATTTCATTAAAGCTTGTTGTGTTCATTAAGGATAAAGTAACAAGTTTGCACGACCCACCTGTAAACCTTTCACGACCCACCGTTTAAGAATCGCTGCTCTAAAGGTCGCTGTTGCCATATGCGTGAGCTTTATCTGGTGGCCCTGCACTGATCACAGAGCAGGGCTCACAATGCTATGCTGGAAATTAAATTGATTTAAACCAGTAAATTTTTTGGAATGAAATTGCAGTACATGGTGAAAAAAAAAGTTTTTTAATATTAAGTTTGCAACTGCACTTTCCAAAAATGTCTTCCAATAAGGGATCCAATCAGGGATACAAACCCAGGTCTTTCAGCTTTAGGCGCTGATGCTCTACCGCTGAACTAATTGGACACGACACTCTTAGGAAGGCAGTTGCATATTATGAATTGAACTATGAGTTTTCCAATAGACCATCTATACACATGGATTATTTCATGGATCATGGATTAAGTTGCAAACTTAATAATAAAAATCTACTGCCCATTGCAAGCTTTTTTAATTTAAACTAATTTCAACTAATAAAAAAAAAGTTTGCTGTGGAACTTTTATATTTACGTTTAAATTGCCGCCGTTCATGTCATGGCTCGACAACAACTGAACAAAATGTCAGATTTCCTTGTGGTTCATTATGTTGTCATGAACTCGTTGCTCATTAAGTCCAGTAATTGTGCTTATCGCGATCCTGTGTCTGATTGTTTCAGGACCTATACTGTGTCCGCAGTGATTTGGGTAATTTATTGAAAGCCCTCTCCCGTCTTGATGAAGCAAAGGTAAGGATTCATGGCAATCTTTTTTACTGTCCATTCTTTCAAGTGACCCAAAGTTATATTACAAATCAATACCTACCTCTCATTTCGTGTGCAATTTTGTCTAGCCAGACCGGTTTCCATAATTCTGAATAAAAATCATGCCGGCACATAACGTAGCTCCAAAGCTCGGGAAAAAATCTGACAAAGGCAACTTGTACATTTTTAAATGTTCGAGTTTTATCTCCTTATTCTTCATAATAAAGCTCAAATGTATGTAGCTCTTACAACTAATTTTGGCTGACAAATTGAACATAATCACCTTCTCTTATCACCTCCATTAGTAGATCATATCATTGTGTGTGGTTTGGGATTCATCTGTCGTCTGTTTACAAACTTGAGTATGTTATCTACTTGAAACAGAAAACTAGCTCTTAATAATGCGATATGAATTAATTTCTTTGTTCCGAACACAAGTTTTCCGAGTTTCTAAGCAGATGGCAGGGATGGAAGGCAGCTTGATGACATTTCGTATGTGATCGGACTTACTTCCGTGTGGCCAGCAGAAGAGTTGCGCGCTTTGCTTCTCTTGCGCTGGTTCACACAGCGCTGCTGCTTTTTCTTCCCTAGTGGAGGTGAAGACGCAAACGGAATGCAAACGTTGAGCTTATACTATAAGATTTTACATGATAATTAGAAGTGCAAAGTCGGTGATTAGGCTGAGAAGGACTACACCAATTTTATTTGATCTTTTCATTAATCTGTGTCAACAAAAATCATCCGCGCAATTTCTGTAACCTTGAGTTTCACCATACTAACTTGTGAGTGTAGATGGCTACTCCTAGAAATATACAAGAGATATTTTAGGAGCATTCTGTTCTTGCACCTTATGTTATTTTAATAGGTAAAATGTGGTGTTTGAGAGAGAACAAAATATCTTTGATTTGTAAAATGGAAAGATACAGAGAGCTTTCTCGATCGTGTTTGAATTGGTGTGGTGCTTGTTCGTAACATATTCTCTGACTTACTGTTTACAACAACACATGAATCCGTTTGCGATCACCTCGCGCAGACTAGGTGCGCGCGTAAATTTGCAATAATTGCAAATTAATTCCCTGCTGTCTAGCGTTGGTTGGCTAAAAAGTTTTCTGGTTTTCAGCAGACGTCATTGACAGTTCCCTCGGAGCTCGCAATTCAGTGCTGCATATCAGTGCGAGGTATTGCTTAACCGCAGAGCTCGTTCACCTCCTCTCAATTTCGAAATCCAGAAAAACCATGTACCTAACTCAAACGTAAACATCCGAGCAATATCGATCGGACCGGAGTTTACCGCTGTGATTCAGGAAACTTGTTCCATACCAATTTCTAGCACAGGATCAAATCCAACGTTTACAATTGATTTAATAACATTGGTTTATTCTTTTTCCATTGCTTGGCTACTATTAGATGATCAATTCACGTCCATGGCACCGGACAACCTTCGACTTCAAATGCTGAACTGATAAATGTAGACATTTGATAAGTGGCAGGTAAAGTAATTATTCACACAACAGACTCAGTGTAGCCAATTCCATTCTGGAGGCTGTTTTAAGATACCATTACTACCAATTTCAACGTGATTCATGTGTTTTTTTGTAGGTTTTAACGAGGTGAAAGTAATTTACGTAATTCTATACACATTTAATAATTATCATTATAATTATTAGTTTTAGTGTCGAAGAGCCGGCTACCGGTCAACTTTTATCGCAAGTAACGTATAATTTGTACTTATATCGTTCGTATAATTCTTGATTTGCAACGGGCGGAAAGTGACGGGCAAAACTTTGCCCGATGTGCTGGGAGACCAGTGGCAAAATAGATTTAGAAAGATCTGCATTCTCAATTGTAGATCACCAGAAGTTGAATGGACAGCTGTATAGCATGTCAAATCTTATTAAGTATGACATTCTATATAAACAGCATTTGTTTTGAATTCAACATTGCTTCCTAGGACAAAGAATCTTTTTGCCAGCTCTCAACTTCGATTGCCGCTGCCCATCACTTACCGCCAATGGTAAATCAACTCACTTCCAAAAGTCCTACCGGTATCGACAGTAGAAGAGCTTGTTTGGTCGGTGGCAAAGCCGGTACTTCTTCTTCGACGCTTGCTTCCGCGTCACACGAGGGGGCCAGAGTTGATGTGCCCCGTGGTGCCGGTCCCGTTCGGGGCCGCCCGCTGGCGCAACACCGGGCCTACCCTGCGCAAGTGTGCGCGGAACCAAACCGTCTGTCCGCGCAGTGGATTCCCTGCGCATCGAGCCGCATGCTCGTGGTGTGATAATGTTTTTTGTCGGTTATATATGCCATCGCACACTTTGCCTGTTCAATTGAGTGTGATGACAGGATGATTATTTTCGAATGATTGGGACTCATTTTTATGGTGTACTTTTTTAAATGATGTGTTTCCTTTTCATTTTACCATCGATTGGGAACATGAGAAAGAATGCAGAAACTTAAAATGGCCTATGTATACGGCAACATAATATTATTTCAACACGATGCTTGCTCGCGGAACGGATGCAGACCTTGTTACTATCGCGTTCGCCAATCTTCAGCATCCCATTTTGCCGGGGTTTTGTTATCGATTGATCGATAGGCAACACAAGTCGTTTCAACGCTGCACACGGAGCCGGTTTCCCTCCCGACTTGGAGCTGGTTGCACTCTCCGTTTCTTCATCTTGGATCTAGGAAAGTGCAACAAACTTTCGGTTTATTTTAAATTAGTCCTTCTTTGTTTGTTCATCCTCATTTGTTTCATGACCACATTTTATTCCATTTTTTTCTTCATTCGTCTCTATCTTGTAGGTTTACACGAAGTATTGGCTTTGTTTCCGACCACTTTATTGCAAACGTGTTTCGATCAAATTGCTTGGCTAATGCATTTGACTTTTAAAAGTTTCATGTCTGCAGGCAGCTACTTAATTACTTTGTCCCGAAACTTTCGTCCCAACTGAAACTTTGTTGTACTGAAATGAAAACAAATCGGTCTCAACTTTTAGATTAGATGCTCTTGGGAGTTTTGCCGTTAAGACTAGCAGGAGTTCCCCACGTAGCAAATGCCTGCATGCGTCGCTATGCTAATTATTCTAAATGGACTAATTACGACTCGAACTTCGTTAGCCAAGCACAGGGAAAAGCACTCACGCAGTGTACTCCGCAGTACACACCGAACCATACTTGTTGGCCTCCACTTGGACTGTAAATGCTTTTTATACATAATTCAATTATGTTCTAATATTATTCACCCTTAATCAAGTTTGCCAAAGTAGAAGACCTCTTAAATAGCATCACTCCCTCTTCCTCCCTTTTTCCTGGGCCTGGTCATCGTGGCCTGTGTTCACGATTAGACAAGTGAAGGGAGCCGACACGTTCCGCCCAAATTTGGACAGCTGAACCCTTGCCGTGGTGCTGACTCGATTTTTCCTGGATAGGCTTGCTACTTAAAGGCGATCGAGACCCGGCCAGACTTTGCCGTCGCCTGGAGCAACCTTGGGTGCGTTTTCAACGCACAAGGCGAAATCTGGCTCGCGATCCACCACTTTGAGAAAGCCGTGGCTCTTGATCCGAATTTCCTCGACGCGTACATCAATCTCGGCAACGTACTCAAGGAGGCGAGGATTTTCGATCGGTGAGTCGAATTTAAATTCTTTTTTGTTGAGATATTGAGTTTGTGGTTTGTTGTACGATTTCTAGGTGGTAGCGTTGACTTTAAGAGGACTATGTCGTTATAGGTCTTGTTGGTAAATGCATGCATTGATTTTCTAGTGGTGTTGTTTTCCAACGCCAGTGATCAAATCTGGCAGAAAAGGCATCCTTTGGTGTGGCATAAAAATGTTTCATATCTCCATTTTATATTGATTGTGGCAGCAAACTGGAACTGGAGTACAGAATAGCTTTGGAAGCAATAGAAATCTTGCCCTGGATTCACAAAATGGCATAAAGATATTCTTTCAATCAGTCCTCTTTGTATATCTAGGCCATTGTGGACTGCTTTTAGATTGATGTATATATTTACTGGTCCAGCAATAACCACTCAGCTATCTGAGCTCAATTGGATGTGGATATTTTAATGCACTTCTCTCTCAACAATTTGTTGTAAATTTCATATTTTGGGAATTGTGTCGGCAGTCTTGATGGAAACAAAGTCTTTTGCCAGCAGCCTTTGTCACTTGAAGATAAATTATCAATGATCATTGATTTGTTGCTTTGCTACTTCATTTTTAAACTTCTGATAAGTTGTGTACCTCCTTCCAGTCTTTCCAAACAAAATGTTATATTATTAATTTTGTTCAAATCATACTAATGTGTAGCAAAGTTATGGTTATTGCTGCTACCTGTTACCTATAGTTGAAAGATACATTTTGTCTGATAAAATCTGAAATTTATGACTTGTAAGGGTTTTATTGCAATTCGAAAAGTTATTACAGTAATTGATTCTCAGTTTGCACTTTAGGTGTCTCATAAAACCATAAAATTCTTTATCAGATAAAAATTTACAACTGGAGCTGTTTGTTGTTTAAGTGCTGCTACTTCGCAAACAAAGTTTTGCAGCTTCCAAATAATTAATGCGTAATGCCATACTTCAAGGCAAAATAACTTGTGCAATAACTTCCCTTTAAAAGTCTAGATCATTTTAGTTTGATTCAGGATTTTTTTTACAAAAAAAACTCGGGGTATTGATTTTTTTCGAATCAATAGATTTTGGTACCATTTTAAGGAGTGCATTTTTCTTGTTCAGACTCAGTAGATTTTTAAGTTCAAGTAGGTATTGGTTTTTGTAGTGCCATCTTTCGAAGTTTGTACGTCGTTCCACTTAGTTCCTTTTCTATACATTTTCTTCCACAATACATTGTGTATATGAATCAATAGTTCGGCCACAGAAATCTTTCAACGAAACTTTAAGGTCTGCAGCGCCTTGCATCTTCAAACGCAGAGCAAAATTTCGTTAAGACCAAAACTAAAAAAAGAGCAGTCTGGTTAAAATGACTTCATTGCAAATATTGCTGTGTCAGCTGTTTCAAATTTTAATTAGCGGCGGAATGAAACGTATATATTGAAGGTTTTGTTGGACTCTAGGATTGAGATAGTTGAGAACAAGACTGTCCAGACAAACAGAACCACCAATTGTCTTGTGTAAACGAGACTTTTTCTATTGAGCATCGCAAACTGTATTTAGCTCACTAGAAACCCCCATTAGGAAAGTTTCTATACAACAACAACAGCAACAACCGTAACCGAAACCAAACTGCTTTAAATTCTCAGCCGCGAAATCACAGGCACGAAACTCTTTCCCGTCTGGCGAATATAAATGGTTATCCAGGAGATAAGAAAATGACCGATTCGGCGCAACACGGAAGTATAAAAACTAGATTGCCGATTCCATTCAAAGGCAGTGCATATTTATTTACCATGCCCTCAAGACGCGGTGTGAGCGCGTTCATAAATCATTCATCCCAGTCAGGGCCATTAGCACAGTCGCGGAAAGTGCGTCAGCACTTCCGTGGTTACATTCCATGTGACCATGCCAGCCCCTTATCAGTAAGCTTTTTATAAGCCGGGCCATTCAACGCAAGGCGATCACTTTTCAACACAGAATCTGATCCGTCTCGCAGCCAACAAATCTTTTGCTTCCACACGTTCAAAATATATGTCTCCATTTTCTGTTACGCGTACATTTTTATCTCTAAATCCCTCCCGGGTTTTCTTTCTCTTTTACGATCTGCTCTACTAAATCCTAGGTAGCAGACTGTTGTGCTTGTCGGCGAGCATGTCGTTGTGCGTACTACATCCAAAAGTCATGGCACGTTTTGTTTGGGACACAACGAAATTGATCCGCTCCCCCGAACCCCCTCGCACCCACCCACCCACCCACCCACCCACCAGCGCCGTACCCGTGACAGACCATCTTTAATGACATCCCTCGTAATGAAATTCTCTTTTGATCGTTTCCCCTCGCTACCCACTCTCCCTCACTCTCTCGAAGGAAAGTAATTTTACGTAAGCAAATAATTTACGATCCCCATACATTAGGCCGGCGCTGCGCGGCGCGGCGGGCAAGGGTTTGGCGGGGCTGGGTGGGTATCGGGGTGGGTTTGGCGTACACCGCTGCTCTCCGTCTGAACGAGACGCGGCGCATATCCATGGCGACGACGCGGACGCATATCCCTGGGCGGGGGTTACCATAGCAACCCTAGTCCAGAACTCTAGCAGCTTGGTCCACGGCATTAGGGTACTGTTGGGTGAGGAGGAGTTCGGTGGTGGCGGGGG
>LVVV01431861.1:0-11087 GCA_001676325.1 Amphinemura sulcicollis
GGGGGGGGGGGGGGGGGGGGGGCGCGGAGTATGCTCATCGATATAAAATATACATTTACTCTAGAGTCATTAATAATAACCTTACAGGCTGTCAAGCTGCAACAAAATATTTTGAAATTTTATCAAGAATCCTGGTACATGGGGGGGCGACCGCCACTGTCCGGCCCTGTGTCAAACCCACGGCCAAGGGCACTATGCTTTCAATCTCGAAGTCTTGTCAGAAATCTGTCTTCGATTGTCGAAAGCCTAGAAGGCATAAGCCTTCGTAACTTCACATTTGCATTCACTTATAATGTTTAGCCCATGGGAACATTTTCCAATAGTACTGCAAGCCAGACTTCATCCCTCCTGATCCTGAGTAAGTGATTAAGCCTAGGAGAATAAAAATGCATATTTTCTGAAAACAGAAGGTTATATCTCGAAGTTCCGGTGCACAAGTGCTGTTGATTTATTTTAGACATCATGACAAATCACGGCAGTGCAATCTTAATGCACCTAGTTGTAAGCAATCTGCACGACGCAATTCAGTTCAAGGTGTTGTCTTGGCCAGGACAAGGGCAAGTGTTGTTGCGATTACAATAGGTAGGTAGGTACACAAAGCAAGCGTACAAGAGTGAGCGATATTTATACGAAGGTTTACGAAAGCTAAACAGAGCAGTTTTAGACCTCGTGGGTGGTAAATAATTTTCCATGTGTGTTTGAGGTTGAGCTGATTTTACGGTCACGCGAGGGCTTTGGTTCAGAGCTCGGCATCGTTATTAGCATGGAACGAAAATAAGTGTGCAAAGAGTATGAAAACAAAAGACAGTCTAACGTCTTATCGTATTTTAGAAATCAATTGGCTCTCCATGCCTGTTACATAATCAACAAAAGAACTCCATGAATGAAGTTGGTGCCCAAAAACGCTCGAGGTTTGCTGTGTTGACAGATGTCGCTACGTATGTACTAAGAATTCGATGTAATTAATTAAAACTCCCAGCGCTGCTTTCCAGTCACCGAGTAACCTTTGACCCAGAACGGTAGCGAGGCTTTAATATCCAAGAAGAGAGACATTTTGAAAGAAATTTTTTTATTTGCATAATATAGTAATGTATCTAAGCCTCTCAGGTAGTGTTGGTCACCAGATATATTTTTTCCAGTGGGAAATAACTTGCTGCCGGTGGCGCAGTTACTGAAAATATAAAATATAAAAAAATCCTACCCTTGCATGCAGTTTACAGCTTGTAGATGACGAAAAATGAATTCATCTCTAAACTAAACTTAATTAGCTTGACCGGCCATGACATTGGCTCCAGGTTATCCGCCGCATGGGTGTTCACCGAAACAGATAGACACTAATGCAGGAGTTCCACGCTTCCTTTTCATGATAGGTCAGTCTGCAGTCATGGACCACGTGGGTGTACCCTGCCGCGATCGAATGACTCGGAATCAGGCGGGTATCTGCTCGAGGAATATCGCATGATAGACGATTTAGGAATGGGGTGATCTTGCACGGGGTCAAGCTGCGGTGACCGGTAGCAGCGGCTGCTGATTAACTCGGCGAGGGCTTAAACTCCATGCTTATCTACTTAAACGATCGTTCAGGCCCATTTTTTAAGCTCTGGGTAACCAAGGAGTACATTTTTTGGGAGGAAAAATGTTAATATGAGAAATAATTGCGTTAGAACGTAAAGAGGGTTCCTACTGGAGCGTTGTCAGAGGGTTGGAAATGATATTTTAACTGTCAAATGAGACGGCGAATATTACGTAAAAATACTTACTTGGAAACATTTTAGCACGTAAAAAGAGTGGCTGAATATTGATAAGATTTTGACTTCACAGACGTTTGTTCGATTGAGCATATCTAGGCTGGCCGTACATGCTTGACTGAACTTCAACAGAAGAGTTTTACCATATAAAACGTAAGATAGGTAGGTATGCATTTTAATTCATCGTTACGTGCCAAATTCAAACACAGCATGTCCATCTCCAAATGAAGCTAGGTCTGAAGGTCCAAGGTTTAAGTCATGCCGTGTTCATGAAATTTTTGTACATAGTACATAAATAAATAGAAGTGACCTTAGTATTTCCTCGCAGGAAAAAAATTGTTTCCGCCACATTCTCTATAGTTTATATTTATAGTCTAGGTATTTCGTTTGAGCGTTTGTTTCCGAATCCAATGCTTTCCAGCCGGCATTCCGTCAACACCGCTTGATCTATGCCGACGCAGACTGACGTCTCACTACGAGGAAAACAATAGTTTTAATCGCCGCAAAAGACGTGAATAATATCGAAATGATACTTGCACTCATTCAGCCTATATATCCGACAATAGCAAAGCATGGTGCTTGGCTTGCTATGCGACAATTTAAAAAATTCCCCGGCCAATGACTTAACAATTTAACCAATGAAAAAAGCCAACAAGAAAATGCATATTTAAACGTTATTTGCATCACCACGTATACGCACAAGATGACCTTTCACTCTGGAGGTATAGCACACCTACTACCGTTTACCTACCTGAAGAATAACACAACGTAGCAACATATTTGTCAAAGAAATTAAGATTTTAATGATGGTGCATAATTACTATAGTAGCGCAGTATATTTTATTACCGTGTGAAAATAAATATTGTTTATTTTTCATATGGATGTACAATAAATATAAACTCCATGAAAAATGATATTAATGACGATCTTGCAGTAAAATATAATCTGCCTATTGTTTCAGATGACATGTACAAGTGTCACACTCACATCCTTCCTAAATTGACATAATGCGACATTAAGGGGCATCTTTAGCGAAAGGTTTGATATCACGTTATGGATTAGGTTGTACAAACCTTCGGACCCATAATGTCCACAAACGCACTGGAATTTGGAGAATATTCTTTTCAGAAATCTGTAAAACTTAGCATCTCATGATAAAATTTGCAGATGCCATCAAAAAAGTTTTATTGGTGTTAAATATATAGTGACGCTAAAATTAGTCACTGTTATGAGAAAATTGTATAACAAAGTTTAGCAAAGAACTATTCAAATGATAACTATTGAAACACAAATCTTACTACTAACATATCCTATAAGGATAATCTAAATACAAAGTGGATAAAACAAATTATTATTGTTCCTGTCAAGTTCGTGTCCTCAGCCTCGTTGATTGGAAAAAAATAACCACAAGATTTGAAAATACTGAGTGAGCGTTCAACCAGGAGACCGTGGTTCGCCGTGCGCATGGCATTTCCCGATAACATTGTTTCCCGCTCGTATAAGTTGGCGAAAGCACAAAAATTCGTTAGTTTGTCAAACGGATCTCGCGCGGTCGGACGTGTGCGAAGCGTGTGTCGTTTCTAGGTTGTTTTCAAGGATTGAACACCGCGCTTTTACGGAACTAAACGAATATGGGTGACAAAACTGTGTATCTGCCAGAGGCGTCGATAACCAGAAAATCTCACATCCCGACCATGAAGCAGTACTGTGAAATGTACAAACGGTCGATCGATAGCCCCGACGAGTTTTGGGGCGACATAGCGAAGCAATTTCACTGGGAGACTCCGTTTTCTACCGACAAGTTTTATTCCTACAACTTCGATATAAATAAAGGTCCAATCCAAATCAAATGGATGGAAGGCGCGACAACAAATATCTGCTACAATATTTTGGACAGGAATATACGGAATGGCCTCGGAGACAAAATCGCATTCTACTGGTAAATACACAATCACTACAGAACTTTTTGCCTCGGCAAGGGGTTTCAACCCCACTGCAGTTGAGATGTTCAGAGCAGAAATGTATGATGACAACCTACAGTCGCGTATTACCCCTATTCCCAAATGTCAAAATGGCTTAGAGTTTTCAAGAGACCGGGAATGCTTCAAATATCTTGTCAGCGAGCCAATTTGCTTGAGGTAGATGCTAATGCAGCTGCTACTGTACGTGCAGCTGCGATTTTTTAACTACGAATCTTGAATGTACCAGTCCATTCACCAAAGACTAGTAGCGCGAAGCTGAAAGCAAACCAGTCTGCCCTTTTCTAAGCCCAACACAACGGAACTCTGTTACGAATACTCTGCTTGCGTATCCCACGACGAGAAATTTTGCGAATATTTAATCGATACGAATTATATAAAATTTATTTTAAGTTCTTTGACAAAATTTAAACTCACCCGTTGAGTCACGTGTCTAAAATAGGCGCTTTTATTGGGGCTGTACCAGTGCTTTACCTACTTAAGAATTCAAACGCAGAGTTCAATCGGACTGCCGACCGAAACAGTCAACATTAAATAGGCTGTGAGAGTGGCTCGACCTTACACATTTCCCGTATAGGCATAAAGAGAGTTTCAAGACTGTCACCTAGTCCTAGTGGGCCCAAAACGAAACTTGTCTGCAATTTCCTCAAAATATTTTCGCAATTTACCCATGTAATGGAAAACATGCCAAGCGACAATTCACCATTCGATTACGATTAATATTTTTCTAGTTCGTTCGTGTTATGTAATTTTCATAAATAAATGCTAAGCAGGTGCTTGTGTTCGTGTAGAATTCCATTCAATTAAGAACAATAGCTGCGTACACGTACTTGACAGTGTTAAATTAAAACAGGTGTACTAAATAAAAATCCCCGCTCTTTTCCCTTCCCGTGATGCGTTTAGGGGCCCCAAGGAATACGCATTCCCGTTTCTAAGAACGAAGGGAATCTAATGAAATCGCTTGCACAAATTGAGTATTTGAAAATGTGTGTTGTGATAGATTCATATCCGTTAAATCGTCCTAGTAATGATAAAGTAGAAGATCATTATATAGTTCGCCGAATGTAACTATACATTATTGCTCTGACTGCACCAATCGATACAACCAATAAGTAGAAACAGAGGCTTGTCAAAGTAGCTTGTAAACGAGCTGTGTTTACAATTCAATGCCAGACAGCCCGTCGACAGCGGATTGAACGTGAAATGCGTTGCAGCCCCAACGCAAAGTAGGTTATTGCATGAACACGGGCTTGTGAATCAATAATCGGTCTACCAGGAGGGGTAGGAGTCCGCGTGGGCGTCTGAGCGATGGATGCAAGCCCCGTCGTAGAGTGGTGCACGTTCAACGAATTACTGGGTGGGAGTTCAAATATATGACATGATTACGTCATTCTGCGTCCCAAAATGAAATTCCTATGTGCTGAGCGTAATATTGAGGGAATTCCCAACGATCGGAGCGTTCTGTGGCTGAAATATATTATGAAAATAACAACGCTGGTCGCGAAGTTATTGACCCTCTATATTTAACGTTCTAAAATTATCGTTGATAGAGACTTCCTAAGACCATCAAAGACATAGCCAATGGATGTGATTTTGCTAAAAATACTAACGTGCATATTATCGGCTAATGCTTTTCAAATGATCTAACCCATTTGTATAATTTGTTAAAGAATTATTTCGCGTATCGCCTATTGTTGATAGCTGATAATTTGCAGCATGCTATCCTCGGTGAACTGACTGTTAACCACATCTTTCTTTGATGCATATTTTTGGTAAAATTTGAAATTAAATTTATCGCCGGTAAAAGAATAATCAAAACGCACATGGACCAATCAGACTAACAAGATTTGTTGAAAAAACAATCAGAAAAAAGGACAAAATTGAAATTCAAGTAGCAAAAGTGATGCTATCTCTGGCCTCTACAGCTGGCAAACGAAACGAAATAAGTTTTTATTTACCGACGCCATTAGACCAGTGCCACAGGGCCAGATGTCCAAATAGTGCGTCGTTAAGCCCCAATACTCGATCAATGTTTTTATTTTTTATGTCGAGTACTACACAGGCAACCATTTTAGAAGACATCAAACTAAGTTGTGATAAGATGGTGATATGTGATATTATTAAAACCAATTAGATGCATCTTGCCTTGCAATTGCAACTATTGCTAAAAAAAAAATACCCTGGTGCTTTTAACCTATGCGCAGGGGGTGAATAGAAATGACTAGGGCAAGTTATATTCAGCAAGAAATCCAGGATTGTTTGTTATTCTATAGGGAAGGCAACGACCCAGAAGACTACAGTCGACTGACGTACAAGAAACTCCTGGAGGAAGTATGTCGTTTCAGCAACGTCCTCAAATCGAAAGGGGTCATCAAAGGGGACCGCGTCGCCATCTACATGCCGATGGTCCTTGAACTAGTGATAACAATGTTAGCATGCGCTCGAATCGGCGCTATACATTCCATAGTGGTGAGCAATTTCAATTGATTGGAAAATCGAGATTACCAGTAAAATTTCAGATTGTCATTATGACATCCAATTAACAAGTTTGGCCCCTGTGTTGCACAATGTCTTTTCATATTACTCGATAAATATTGAAAAGATGAGAAGTGACCCGTATAGTGGCTCCTCTTTTGATTTCAAATTTCTTGAGATTCTTTTGCCTCATGGATATTTCCTTGTATTTTCTAAATGCCAAATGGCCATTTGGAAACGTAAAGTCAATACCTGTAATCACTAGATATTGGAGAAATTTGCAGTTTATAACTATATCTGGGTTCATAACAGTTTGCAGGTTTCTCGTCCGATTCTCTGGCAGAGAGACTGTTAGACTCGAAGAGCAAAGTGCTGGTGACCGCTGACGGAGTTTGGAGGGGCGAGAAGCTGCTCTGTCTCAAAGAAATATGCGATGCCGGTATGACCCAAGAACTTAACAAACAATAAACCTCGTTAAGAAATTAGATAACGAGTAAAAATCAATAAAATACATTGCGTGAACTTGCGTAAAGTCTCATAGCAACCACTCGGGTTCATTGAACTAAAAGGACAAGAGGGTTATCTTGCATCGGGGGTTCCTCTACATTCCCGTGTCTCTATCTCAACTAATGCCCTAGCTAGCTTGATAGCTTGACTTGATAGATAGGCGTTATTAATTAACCTTTTTTTATTATGTGTGATTATTGCGGCACGAGTATGTATAAATAAATAAAGCTCAAGGAAGCATGTTTCCCGTTTTTATGCGATGTAAGCTATCCAAGGCTAGAAGCCAAGGTAGAATGACAAGCCTTGGGTTAAAGCTATCTGTTTGAAGGGGTCTGCACTCTGCAGCTGCTTAGGAGTCCCTGCTAAATATTGTGCTGGCAATGACATCCTGGATGCTTCAATTGACATGTTTGTAAAAGAGGATGCCCCAACAATTTCATTCTAAACAGGAATATGAGACTATAATGATGATTGTACACTCGATCCTGACAGGGATGGACCGCAGCAAAAAACTGGGGCACGAGGTGCAGACGTGCGTTGTTGTTCGGCATTTGGCCCGGCTAAATGGAGCTCAGAAAATCAACGGAACCAGCGGACCCAACAAACTGAACGGCTCACCGCAGAAGCGGCAGGCCCTCGATAGTGAGGTAATAGACAACGCATCTACTTACCTTCCGCTTTAATTCTAAGGAAATGCGACCGTAAGCATATGCGGATATTAAATAAGTATGCAAATATCGTGTGCACGGAAGCATTTGCTTAGACAAAAGTGCGTGATTTTATTGAAATGCTAACGCATCGCAAAATAATTTTGCATGTCGTAATAATGAATAGATTTCCTATTCAATAACAGAGTGTTGGGTTTGACTGGCTCATCTTACATTAATGTATCATTTCTTATCACTCGAGGACCAGGAGCATAGTCAAAGCGTAAATTTAAATAATTTAAAAAAAAACATGTGCCTATGCGACCATATCTGGACAAGATATTGTCGGTGTGGTTTTAGTAACTGATTGCCCTTTTTGGCTATCCAGGCGCTTGAACTCAAGTGGAACGACGACCGGGACGTTTGGTGGCACGACGAGATGGATGACGCGTCCACCTCGTGCTACCCTGAGTGGGTATCTGCCGAGGACCCGCTCTTCATGCTCTACACTAGGTGGGTAAACCATAGGGAACCCTCGTTTTTGGCGAAGTTATCGTACACCAATTACGAGCTTCCGTAATTTAATTAAGTTTGCAGCTTAATCTTAAACACAGTGAGGGACTGGTCGCGTAAATATGGAAAATCCACGACAGGGCCACCTAAAGCAATGCCAAGATGACAGTATGATATAGACAGGTATAGCACGCAGCTACCTTTTAAACGCTTGTTTAGGGGTTTTCTTCGCCTCGTTGCTTCGTTGTCTTTCCAAATAGACATTCTTGAAACGCGCGTCTTAATTTATGACACGATAGACTCTAAATTACATAATTCCACTTGTTTAAACAGGTATTACTTATCTCTTGTGGTTGGCTGCAGGATACTGGCTGTGGACGATAGGCCATCCGCCATACGCATAGTGTTTTTTTAATCTATAAAATTAAACAAAAAAAAAAGATTCGAGCTGATGTCAACCTCCCACGAATCAAGGAAGTAAACCTAAGAACATATTGCCCACTCAATAGCCACAACACACAGAGATGCATTGCTGTTGTACCTTTAGCTGTTGTTAATTCAGCACCCAATCTATCGCTTACTACGCAAGTAGTTGCCGGTAGCCAAAGACGGAAGAACTATGAATGACGCAAATGCGAATATTGGGCATGGTCCGCCTACATTAACATCATTGCGTTATAGGTCGGAATCTATAACCTAGGGCTTCGTGGACGCAATTTGTGTTGCTTTGTTGGTTGAGCGTAGCGACACTTGGGGTTGATAAAATGTGAACTAATAAACCTTTGCAAGGAGCACAAAATGCTAATAAATTAACATCAATTTGTCGCAAAAGGCACAAGATTGACTAAAAATCTCTTAAAATCGCTAATACAAAAGGGAATTCAAAATCGAACGGACCTGCAATTTTCAGTCAAGGTGTATCTTAATAAGGTCCACATTTGTGCAAATTTTGGTTCAATTCGGACCAAATTTTTGAAAGTTATCTATGTTTAAAGTGTTGAAAAAGTTAAAATTTTCGTAAAAATCGGGCCCTGTGGCACCTAATTGCGTGGGTGAGTGAGTGGATGATGATTGTAAAATGATGAACCTAACCTAACCTAGAAGGGAGGAGGGGAAAACCGGTTCCAGCAGGTAGCATATACTCCTGCCAAATAGCACCAAGGAGACCACCGGCTGGTGGACCTTCTGAAGGACGGTCCTACTCGAACAGCAGGATTCCTCCACTAATCCAATACTGGCGAGAGGTTGAGTAGCAAGGTAAAGAAAGCTGTTGTACTAACTTCAGTCCCTCCAACCTCTCTTCCAAAAATAATTGCTCATGAGTATGGTGGTCACCCATCCAATACCTGACTCAGAGCAATGTTGCTTAACTTCGGTAATCTCAGAGAACCGGTGTTTCCAACACGCTAAACAGTTAAGTGCATTTAATATTTGGAGAAAGGAACTCCACAATTTAATAACATCGAAGTATATTATCAAATTGGTCACATACCCTGTGGCAAATCGGTGTTACTGCGGCAGAAATGTGATTTTTTAATACTTTTTCAATGTTGTATGGAAAAGATTATGAAAATATCCACTTGCTCTATTTTAGAACATTTTCTGCTCTAGCAACCATGAAAAAATTGTGAAAATTTCGTCAACACATCCGAAAGTCATCAAAAAAAATTCCTGAGCTGCATGCATATAAAATGTGAACCACTGGTGCTTGCTAACCAATTTTTGATGATTCGTGGTCTTCAGCGGATCTACGGGTAAACCCAAGGGAGTGCTGCACACAACGGGGGGCTACCTGCTATATGCAGCAACAACATTCAAGTACGTGTTCGACTACCGTCCGGGCGACGTTTACTGGTGCACTGCAGACGTCGGTTGGATCACCGGGCACACTTACGTCGTCTACGGCCCGCTTGCCAACGGCGCAACTTCCGTCATGGTGAATTTGCTGTTGGCTCTCTTTATGACCTTGTGGTCTTCATCTGCTTGCTTTTCTGCTTTCTCAAAGAAGAGTAATATTCTACTTTTTCGTATGGAAAATGATCATGATTGTGGTCATGTGGTGGTCATGCTGTGTGATTTATAGCATTAACAAAAATCAAAGTATAATCATTAGGAGAAAAGAGAGGTGTGTGGAATCCTAATGTGCATGTGAATAATATCCAAAACAAAAAAAAATCATGATAATAGTAAATTGTGGGAACATTTCTGCTAGAGACTTTGCATCAATCCCATGATCAAACAACTTTGCGATCCCCCATTTGATGCGAGAAGTATTAATGCGAAGCTGAATATTTGCAGTTTGAAGGCACTCCGTTCCACCCCGAGAATGATCGATATTGGCGCGTAATCGACAAGTACCGAGTAAATCAGTTCTACACAGCACCAACCGCTATACGAGCGCTCATGAAGTTTGGGGATGAACCAGTGAAGAAGTGAGTGGTCAAACCCAACTGAGCAAAATTAATTTTATATACAAACATCCTAAAAGCATGGAGATGCAATGGGCAAACTGGGTTCTTAACTTCTTCTTTCTTGTAATTCATCAGGAAGTATTATATGGCAGTTAGTACCCCAGCAAAGTGGGCCCTATGCTGGCACTTTGTGTCAAAGTTATTAATCTTTCCGTATATCTCTTGTACAGCTGCTATGATATTGAAAGCTTTAGAGTTGCCACTAATAAGTGTCGCTGATTCTGTTTCAGACACGATCTGGGCACGCTGCGAGTCCTGGGCTCGGTAGGCGAGCCAATCAACCCCGAGGCTTGGCTGTGGTACTACAAACTAGTTGGACACAGCAAGTGCTCCATTGTTGACACGTTTTGGCAGACGGAAACGGGCGGACACGTGCTCTCCCCGCTGCCCGGATGCACGCCCATGAAACCTGGCTCCGCGGTGAGACCCGTTACGATGCTGCTACGGCCTTATGTGTTGCAGCTTGATGGGGTAGTTCACACAAACGTCGATAAAGAAGAGTAGTTGGTTTTATTATTACGTTTGCAACTAAACTTCCCAAAAATTTCATCCGCTCCGGGATCCGAACCCGGGACCTTCAGCTTTACGCGCTGATGCTCCACCGCTGAGCTAAGTGGACACGGCAATCTTAAGAAGGCAGTTGCTTATTTAAATTGAAATATGAGTTTCCTATAGACCATGTATCCACATAGAGTCCTGGAAACTGAGATGTTATACCACATCTGCTTTTTGGCGTTCAATTCCGG
>LVVV01431862.1:0-11094 GCA_001676325.1 Amphinemura sulcicollis
AATGGGCTGCGACAGAGTTCGTGTGATGAGATGTTTGACGTTTCGGCGACTTGCCTTTATCAATTGTAGATGAGATTTTTCTCATCCATGAGATCTCCCTCCATGAGATTTTTCTCATCATCACACGAACTCTGCCGCAGCCCATTTTTCATTTTCACGGTAAGTTGCGTTTCCTTTTCTTTCCAACTTTCATTGTTCACTAATACATAAATCTTGCACCTAAAAGCATTCCTAGTTTACGATAAAGCATTCAGTCTAGCGTTTATCACCGTTAAGCTTTTAAGGTTACGACAACTCCACTTTGTTTATTCAACCCAAGTACCACCATGTACCAGAAACACAAAAAATATCCAATCAAACACAAAACAGTTCTGCCAACCTCCAAATCCGCGCCGGCAAGCACCGCGGCCCGAAGGTCGCAGTTCTGCAGGTTGGCATTCTTGAGCGTGGCCACGCGCAGATTGACACCGGCCATGTTGCTGCCCTCGAGGTTGGCGCCCTTGAGGTTGACTCCCTCCATGTTGGCTCGACTGCCGGCAGGGTCCTCAAGATTACAACCGCGGAGATTTGCCCCCTCGAGGTTGGCGCAGAGCATCTTCACGCCAAGCAGTTGCGCGCCCTCCATCTGCGCGTGTGACAGATCTGCACGTTCCAAGCAGCACCAGGAAAGGTTTGCGCCGACCATGCGACAGCCGTGCAGGCACGCGTACTAGAACGCGGAAGCGACACATGTGATTCAGTGGTTACATACGGAATTAAAAGCAGACAAGTGGTAGGATAGAAAGAGGGAAGGATGAAGTAGGTAACTGACTTCTCATTCTTTTATTAAGAGCTGAAAGGTATCCTGAAAATTTATAATTGTCCCATTTTCTTGGGCATGTAAAATGCAATAGTGATTTCAAAACAAAATAAAAGTAGATAGGCACCTATAAGATGAGTAAATATTACTTGATTACTTTTATAATCAACCCTCAATGAATGAATGTGATAGTCTCAACATTTATTACAACACAAGTCTGCATCAATAGATATAACATCTTTGAACTAATCCACTCCTACTCATATGAAATACTAACCCACAAACAACCATGTCACCAGTTTAAAGCACATTGAAATACCCATTTGGCAAATAGAAGTCAAATATTGTGCATGGACTAGAATCTTTGAAGCCGTCTACCTTGAAATTGATGTAGCGCAGATCGAGTCGCGACAGGTCTGAACCGGCCAGGTTGACTCCTTGGAATCGTAATTCGGCCGTGTATGGCGTACTCATAAGCGCGGTGACAACGTCACGGCGTGACAGAGGTAGGTTGTCTCGCGTACGCTGACTGCTCGCGATCACTGCCTCTAGCTGAGGCACCAAGGACTCAATGCCGAAGAACCGTGCCTCTTCCAAGACTCCTGTCAACAAACGACACATTTGTATCAGGTTCTGAAATGGATTTACCTGTACAGTCAGTTTTGAAGCCATTTTTAAATGATTTTTAAGGATTTGGAGACCAAGATAGGGACAGGGCATATCTCTGCAAAAAAGTTAGAAATTTTGAGTGAAATTATAGGAAGTGATCTAAAGAGTGTGAAAAGTTTGGATAAAGTAGACATATGAGTAGAATGTCATGCTTTAGTTTCAGCCAAGCATAAGTGTGTGGGTTTATAGACATTCTGAATTTATTCAAACACATTTATAAAGAAGATAAAGAGTTAAAAATGTGAAATTATAAAGAGTGCAATTTAACTGATATAATGCAATTCAATTTTATATTTTACCTTCAGGATTGACGTTCGTATCATAAATTAGTTGACCTATGCGTAGGTAGTTGAGTATTGGCTCGAAGTACGTTGGACTTCTGTCTATCAGGTACGCTCCGTTGCTGTCCTTGTTGCTGGGGGACATCATAAAGCCGCCGTCGCCCTCGGCAAACATTCTCGCCAGCATGCTATCCGGCTCCTTGGTGATGAGCGTGCTTCTTGACGAAGTGAAATACTTGCCACCAACATTTAGGGTCACCCAATCAGAGTTAGAGATTGGTATGGAAGGGATAGTCTTGTCCACTGCTACAGATGTCAACGGTTTTGTAGTAATTGCAGCAGGTGCTGGAGTGTTTCGAATGAAGTATTCACCCTCAGAAACGTAGATGATATCATCATCTCTAAAAAATAATTTTTATTGTTAACTTTTGTTATGTTATGAGATTGCAAAGTTCAATATCTTCTGAATAGGAGCGGAAATTATATTTATAAGCATATTACAATCAAGACTATACACGAAGGATTCGTAATCTATGGCAAGACCATAAAACTAACCTGATGAGCTTGAGATCGTCGATCTCTCCACCTTGCGGTGTAAACAACCGTTTGGCTACAATACTAAATTTAGTGCTGGCTGCTGCAAGTAGTTCCTCGATGGAGTGTGTGACTAGAATTACCTAAAAATTGAAGGAAGCGTTTGAGTGAAGTTTTTTTTTTTTGGATTTTTGACAGTTCTGTCATTAGGGAAAACGTTATGAATACTTCTTAATTACCTTGCCGTCTACGTCAGTACCATTTCTGAACAATATCACTCTCTTCATGCTTTAGCCAATTGCAGTGAACGATAATTTCTTAATACCGTCAAATAATATGGCTGATTTTTCACTTTCCAAACCGAGATTATTCAATCGTCCTTTCACCTAGCAGCCATCGCGCTAATTGCTCATGATCATGCGTATGCAGTATACAAATTGCCAACGCTCAAAAAAAATATTTTCTTCATTTTTGGTCAAAGAACAGTTGTTTGAATATATTTAAGAATAGAAAACGCTGTTATGAGTGTTATTCTGAACTTTTATTTCTTTGTTCTGGTTCATTTGTGACTTATCAAAATTTACCTTGTTCTATTTCATTTTCGAAGTTGCATTCTTGTGAAACCAGTCAATGGTGACGTACCATTCTTCTAGAGAAGTGACACCACCCTTATCAGCGGCCATCAGCTGTTACGTTCGGACGGACTAGACTTTTTATTTAATGGCTTAATCTGCGATCATCGGGCGTCACTAGGATCTTTAACGCATAGTGTAATTATTTTTTAATCCAGAAAAATGAATTTTAGTATGTGGAAAGTTCGGGAGCTGGCCGACAAAGTGTATGTATTTTTATGTTTACATTCTAAATTTGGTATTTCCTCCCGTTTGACATGTATTACATAAATGCATATTTACCTCTTTGCAGAACAAATGTCGTGATGAACTACACCGAAATCGAAGCTAAGGTTCGGGAAGCTACCAATGATGAAGCGTGGGGCCCTACAAGTACGAAATATATTCCACCATTGGGATTTTAAACTTCTCTAACCCCAAAATTCTGTTCACTCAGAAGACCATATTAAAAGAGCTGCAAAGATGTCTTAGTGGCCTTTTTAATGAAAGTGGCTTTAAAAAATTACATTATTGTACAGACATTTCCATCATATGAACTCAATATCACATTTAGCATGAAGATAGCTGAAAGTACCCAATACACTAAACATTCTAGCCATGATTCTAGTATCGACAGTGACAGTTATAGACTGATCCTGTGCCAGTCACTAGTTAAAAACCCAAACAATTTTCAGGTGCCCTCATGCAGGAAGTGGCCCAAGGCACATTCACATACGAACATTTCCCTGAAGTGATGACAATGCTGTGGAAAAGAATGCTTCAAGACAACAAACGGAACTGGCGGAGAACATACAAGGTACTTAGATGAAATTCTATGCAGACACGACAATCTGTCAATGCTGCATTTTTCCTTAAAAATAGCCTTAATTTTGCACTTTCAGCCATGTAAAATGTTAGTAAGTATTAGCTATTGTTTCCCAAAATTAAACCAAACATTGTTTGTTAAACATATTTATTTTATATTTCAGTCATTGCTTCTACTGAATTATCTAATCAAGTATGGCTCTGAGCGAGTGGTCACCTCTGCTAGAGAGCATATTTATGACCTTCGCACCCTAGAAAACTACACCTTCGTCGACGAACTTGGCAAAGATCAGGGCATAAACATTCGACACAAAGTAAGAGACTTGATAGACTTCATCCAGGATGATGATAAACTGCGAGAAGAGCGTAAAAAGGCAAAGAAAAACAAAGACAAATATGTGGGAATGTCAAGTGATGCAATGGGAATGAGATTTGGAGGTTCTGGGGGCGGTGGAGGCGGATGGGATGACAATCCAAGATGGAAGAAAGAAGAATCATTTGGTGAGTTTCTCTTGTGTCCTTAGAAGGTAAAAGTAGGTCATTTTACCCTCTATGACTATATAATTGCTGTAACCATTGTTGTAGGTGAGTGGGACCCTGACAAAGACGGAAGTACTTCGAGAACTTCGAGAACTGGAGGTGGATTTCATGACTCTAATAATGACAGTGATGACAATGAACGATTTGACTCTGATAGCGAGGCACCTCCAAGGAAGGGTAAAGAGTATAGAGACAAAGACTCTGACAGCCTGGACTCGACGGAAAAACGGGAGAAACTCAAACTACCCTCAACGCCTATTCGGGCAAAGCCTACTGCAGGAACTGTTAAGAAAATTGATCTTGGGGCTGCTGCCACGTTTGGGAAAGATGTTACGGTGAGTCGACTTCCTTAAGAAATGCTTTCATATACCTACTAGCATCTGACTATCTCTGACTGTGAGTCTGCATATCTAGATCAAAATTCTGACATTTTAAGCCCTGCATTTCTTATCAAGAATAGGATTGCCTAGCTTACTGCATTTTATAGCCACACTAGCTAAGCTCCATTAATTATTACATCAGATAAGAAATGCAGTCATGCGTCAAAAAAGTTAGATCATACGTTTACTAAATTAATGGCTGTTTGAAAATTGGAATTTGTAGCGTAAATGTGTTTTAATTAAGTTCTATTATCTTTCTTGCAACAGAAAACAAGCCCTGCAAAAACCAACCTCAACACCAAAAACACCTCGAACGGCCAGAACTCGAATGCGTTCCTTGAGGACCTTTTCTCCGCTGCTTCGCCAGTGGATGATTTCGATCCACGGGCCAGCGACACGCCAACGAAACAAAGCGGTGGCGACTTTGGAGACTTTGAAACCGCTTTCGGTGATACCCAAGTGAAAGATCCCCTCGGCAAAAGTGACGAATTCGCAGACTTCAGTTCGGCCTTCACTGGCACGCCGATAGCGCCTGTTCCAGCGGTGCCTGTTAACGCTGTGCCAGTGCAAACGACGCCCGCCACTAATGGAAACCAGTCCAACACGGAGCTACTCATGGGTCTCGGAGGATTTGATTCGCTGAGCTTCAACAATGCTCCACTAATTGGCGGATACAATGCCAACTACAACAACATTCCAAGTAAGGCTTGGCATTCTAAATTGTTTACCTGCTCTTGACGTCCATTTGTAACTAACTCTCATATTTTTGGTGAGGCTTTTTTAATTAACTTATCTTAAATCTTTTGGATTTGAATCAGATTTTGACCCAAATTGGCAGAAAGTATGTTACTTTAGGGCAAAGAATTACGCCTCAAAGTGTGGAAAGTGGGATTCCTTTGCGAATTTGGTCATATCTGGCAGTTTTCTTTTGCTCATTACATTGCTATATGGATTACATTACATTACATTACATTGCGCATTCAGTGCTCATTACAGGGTCCAATCAGAAAAGTCATTGCACTGCTATCTCTGTAAATGTGTAAGAAAAGAACTGTTATTTGTTAGATAAGCAAGCAGACTACATGCTCTAATCAAATTTAACCTCCATTCCCTGGTTTGATTTATTTGAGGAACTTCCTTTATGTGACAAGTGATAACATTTTATCACGACTTACCACTGCAAACCCCAAAGGTACTTGCTTTCTTTGTTACTGGTCCTAAGTATAATTAAGGGGTCCCAAGCAGCTTTTCGCCTTTCAGCTGGCCAAGAAGAAATCTGCATCTCCACAACATCCACCTTTGCCGACATCCGTGAACGGCCGAAAGACGAGCCAGAACCGACGCTGAACGTATCCCCGAACGGATCCGCATTGCAATCGCTCGAAGCCGCGCTGGCTCACCTCATGTCTGCAAACGCTAGAAACGAGAGAATCGACATACTGAAACCGAGTCTCAAGTTGTTGGTGGATTCGTTGCCAGGTCCGATAACCCCGCAAAGATTCGCTGGGTTTGACGATCGGCCCAAGGACGTCGCTCGCTTTTGGGACGTGAATTACGAGAGGATTTTGCAGAAAGTCCTGAATGATTTTGGATCAACTCAGCCACAGAAAGAAACTGAGGTTTTGCTGGACCGATTGTTTGTGGTTAGCGGAGGGGGACTAGTTAGTTTCAGTGATTCATTGATGACACTTACTTCAACGTTGAGAGAAATGCAGCCTTGTTTAAAGATGGATATTGTTGTTCAATTCATCGAGAAATTGGTTAAGAGCGATGCTTTGGTATCAGCCATCCTGGATCAGTGTAGGACGAGCATCGGAGATAGCCACGAAAAGTCTATCGCTCGAACAAGCACCGATGAAACATGGGAATCTGTGGTGCAGACGTTGATATCGTTACCGAACAGGGTCGGCAACAAACTCGAGCGGAAAATCGTTGTCACATTCAAGCCAGAAAATTACTGCAAAATTGTCTGCTTCCATATTGCAAAGTGCGTTGCCTTCTTGGCGGAGGCTCATCGAAATGGTTGCGCTTTCGACATCAGGCCGCTTTCGCTGTTGGTTGGAAAACTTTTCGTCGACTTCAACATGCAGCGAAAGTCCCCGGGCCTTCTAAGTCTAATGAAAATATTTGAAGAGTGGAGTAGCGAATCAAATTACTCGAGAGTAACTCGAGACTTACTCGGCAATCTCAACCAGCGTAGCATCAGCGCTGTTGCCTTGATGATTCTAGAAGTGTGCGACAACTCCGTGTCTATACACAACATGCTCGGAGATTCCATCACTCAGTTCCAAGACTGGAAACTAGTGCTGGTCACTAAGATTCCTCTGATGCGGTACTCCGACTGGCGAGATGTGAAAGTATTGAGGAATCTTGTCGGACTTTTGGCTAGATTGCGAGACAGGAGACTAATGTCCGACTTGTTTATCAAACTACTAACTGTTTGGGGAGACAAGAGTGCCTTGAATCACACTTCCCTAGATCAACATATTTACATTACCCAGGCACTGGTCTTGGTGGCAAAACAAGTTGGAACTCTGCCAGACAAAGAACTCCAGGTTATCCAAGAAAAGTTGATGTTTTCTGGAATTCCTTTGCATCTCGAGTCTTGTAATCAGTCTGTGAGGGGGTTAGGAATGATCACAGCCGAGCTGCTGGCTCCATTCATGCACACGGGTGACGTGGGGAAGGAAAAGCCCAAGCTAGAATTTGACTATGGCAGCATGACAGAGGAGGCTACCGAGATTGTTGATAGTATTAGAGAGCTTGGACAGTATGTCGAAGAATGTGACATGAAAAAAGATTGTTCTCCTAGAGGTGATACTTTATTGCAGCAACTGGCAGAAGAATGCATTCAATTGTCAGACTTTGAAAAGCAGGAACCTCTGCCTATAATAATTGCGAAAAAGTCGAAACCATTGCGAGTGCCGAAAGTTTTCAAGAAACCACTTATTGAGGTAATAGGTGAAGAGACTGTGTATAATGAGGAAATGATTCCGTCCGATGATGACCTCGAATCGGACGATGATTTAGAGAGTTATGACTTGTCCAAAGATACCATCACCTCGGTTTGTAAACAGCCAAAGTATCTACGCGATTTACTCCAGAGTTTGCTGGAAACGAAAGATCCAGACACATTTTCCTGCTGCCTCGACGTGGCTCAGACCTTAATAATGACCCAGCTGCCGAACGACGATGCTCCTCTCGCTGTCGATCTCCTACAAATATTTCTCTGTCTCGAGGAACGGTTTTTCGTAGACGATTTCGATGAGAAGAAATTCAAGAGTTCTGTTTCCATAGCGGCCGTTTTCCCTGAGGCATGTGCCGTCTTCCTTTGCTCAGAATTCCATGCGGAAATCGGGCGGTACTCCATAGGTCAGCGCTTGTTCATCCTGGACCTTTTGGCTGGTGCAGCTAAGATGCTGTCAAGCATGACCGACGAAAATGTCATCGCAAAACCAAAAACATCTTATCCAGTCGAAGAACCTTCCCACACGACACAAAACTCGCGGGCCCTCATGATCGAGGACGAAAAAATGGCGGTCGCCGTCACCGACATGGTACGAATGCGAATCGAAAGCCACACCAGACGTTTCACTTCGTCTCCCAAACCGATCGTAGGCCACGCAAACAAGTTTTCCCCACACGCAGGCTCCTTCCTCTTCCCCTTGCTTTACAAGTACAACGAAAGTCCGCTGCTCCAATCGGAGCTCGTTCTTTTAGTTCACTTCTTACGAACGGTGGCGATCATTGTCAGCCTGTCGGCCACCAGTCCCGTGGCTTTGAAAATATGCAGAGAAGTGTTGGAATTGACGTGGAGCCTTCGGTTCCATCCCGCGGCCAAGCTCCGGCTGGCGGTGATCAGTTGCGTCGGCGCGGTTGCGGTTTCGGTGCCCAAGGCGAGGATTGGCGAAGTGCAAGACGCATTGCTTGAGACTCGGTTGTGGCTGGCCGATGTTATGAGTATCAATATTCTCAAGGGAGACCCTCAAGGGGAGTGTCGGGAGTTGGCGGCATATGTTGTAGTGCTCATCGAGAGTGTGCTTGGTATAGGCACGGGGGTTCAGTGATTTGGTCAGGAGTAATGACATCTGAGAAGAATGATTGAGTAGTGAATTTGCTAACAATACTTTCTAAAATGTAATTAAGTTCGATGGATTTTCAGCTGTATGGTTTTCTAATTGTAAGATAATGATATAAAGATAAGTTGTGATAAGCTATGGCCGATGGAGTGCGTTTAATAAGTTCCTGCTTTTATTCCTTTCTATTTTGAGTGTGCATATATATATATATGTATATATTGTTTTTTGCGCAAACAGTTCATTGGAGATAGTTGCCATCTTGCGGGCATAAATTTAAATTACCTTTATTAACTTTCATAACCAAGAAAGTCTGAAATGTTTCAATTATCACAAAGAGAGCTGAAGTTATCTTGAAGTAACCTAGTGGTACTTGTCCAGGCCAATGGATGCGCCCTTGTAGCCACCCGCTGGAATTTCCCACAGGAAGCACAGGAATCTGTCGTAGGTACCAATCGAATTGTTCAGTCAACTTGCTCGAGACTCTTAGTTGACTGTTGCTCCTGCCCTCAGGTACCTTCCTCGATGCTCCAGTCCTGCAGCCAGCCACTGTCAACCAGCCACAAACTCCGCTCGGCACCAACTCGTTTCAGTCTTCCAATCAGAACTTTGGCTCGACGTGGGTGAACGAGGCCGGCAAGCTGAACATCGACATCGACAACCTATCAATCGGCAGCATGCGCAAGCAAGTCAATAACGCTGCTCCTTCCATGAACCAACTTGCAGTCACCAGCCCCGTTTCGCCGCGCGGATTCAGCATGGGTCGCGCCGTGCCCGGTCAACAACCGCAGAGCAATCAGGCGTTGTTCAATGCGTTCAACTGAATGCAAACTCCTCTTATCTGTTATTACAATTTGAATTGTTAAATGCATTGTGCAAAATTTTGTTGCCATCTGCTTTTTGGTAGGTTGATTTCGTTTGCCCTGCTTATTGTTTCAATGCAATTAATTTGTTATGTTGATATGTTTATTGGGGCCATAGTTCGATTTGAAGAGATATTTTCCCTATGAATCCACGGCATCAATACCAAGTCGATGCTGTTGTTGGTTTTTACTACTGGCAATACTACTACTGACCCATTCTCACTCCTTCCTATATCTGATTCCTGAGAGAAGTAGACATTCTGATTGGCTGGTTCGGGTCGAAATCGACCGATGCCTAGCACACGTTGTAGCATATTGTATCTTCGATGGTTGTTTTTGTACATTTTGTGTTAATAGGGCTTTAAATTATGCCTGTACATAAAGACTTAGTTCACTTTAAATTATCTAGAAACAAAGAGTCGGTGCAGGGAGTTTATTTTTTTAACCAGTTAGCCTCTAGTTTTCACGTATTTACGCACAATATTATGTTTCAGTTTGCGTTATTATATATCCTACACTTGTTATAACACCAGCAAGAGGTTATTAATTTTAACTCCGTTCAAGTTTGCAAAACCTTTATGTATAGCCAGTTAATCCACCAGAAGATAATAGCAATGTTGGCAATGATGTGATATCGTTTCTAGCATTTTTTTTTAGCCATCTTTGCCAGGTGGCAGCAGGAATCTATCGAGCTTTTACTAGCTATTCATGCGATTTTTTTTAACAGTTTCCCATTTTATCTGTGGTGTTGGGAGTTTATAGTAAAACAGGAAATATATCAATTAGAGTGCAAAAGCGGAACATTGTAAGCCATTAGCTATCGGTCAAAGCTCGTTTATACGGCAGGCTGGCCTGGGTATTAGTCGTTTTGTACGTTGTAACTGAATTAACTCTCGAGGTAGAATAACGATGTAGCAATAGAATAGCAGTGTTGAGGAAATGTATTGAATGTTGTGGACCATGCCCGATACTGAAAGTTAGGGATGTTTAGCTAATTTGTCTCTTGTTGTGTTTGACTTCCTATAATGTGCCTTACAAGTTGAAAAAAACCAATGGTTGATGTTACATAGTAAATTCAATCGAAGTTTTAACTCAATTCGAGACATTGTTCGCTACGTACAATTCGATGAAATAAAATGTTTCAACAAGAACTTGCAGTATTTAAATATGTCCATGTTCCTACCAAGGCCATCATCAAACGCCACCACAATTGCTGCATTCAAATTTCAGAATGCGGCTTGGTCTTTCTGAAAACAGCGGTTCCACAGAAGGGAAAAATATACAGAAGAATCTCTGATAAATAAAAAAGCCACTGCTTGTATATCAGGATAGCTTTTAAACGTTACGCAGCAAAAATAATGCCCTCCAAGAGTAATTGATGAGCGAAGCGAAATCTTTAATTTCACTTACTGAAGAAAAAAAGCACTTGTTTTTTTTTTGTGTTTTTGTCTGTTTGCGCTCTACCGGCCAAACGCCTGCACCGATTTCAACCAAATTTGAAGGGCAGATATTTTTG
>LVVV01431863.1:0-11107 GCA_001676325.1 Amphinemura sulcicollis
TATGTAATTATTTTAAATTTAAATTTTTAATTGTATGAATTGACGATCCAATAGATATATTATTTTATCTCAATCTGGAAATAAAAAGAAATGAAATGAAATGAAATGAAATTCTTATTTCCAAATAAGCAATTCGAAGTCTTGATATATCAATTATTAAGTTATCTCTGATTGGAGTCAAGCAAATGTTATCATTTGAGTAAAAACAGAGCGGCACTTTGATGTTTTGTAGAGCTTGTCAATGGTAGCAGTTTTCAGTGCACCTGCAGGTGCGACATGTCGGATTTTAACATTGAACCTGCCATTCTTTTAGAAGACAAGTAGGAAAAACTATTCTGCCTACTCGCGTGCGGAAAAAACTGTCTGTAAAACTGGAAAATTGGCTGGAAAATTGATAATTGTACAACTATTTTATGCCGATGCCTTCTGAGCTCGCAAAACAATAATTATGCATGACATGTGTCACTGATGACAGATGCTATCAATATTATTAAACTCGTAACATTTCAATAGCCTTTGCTTCTCATAGTTGTTGTGATAGTTGGCATGTGAAGGTAATTTGTGTTGAAATTACTATTTTTATTTATCTTTGCATATAGGCAATGTATTTTAAAGATACACCAACCTAAAGGTAAAAGTTAAAACGCGCGGTTTTGATATAATGTATAGATACCATTGTTCAAGACAGACAAAACCGTTTGAAACAATTTTAAAAATTTGACCTTGAACACTTTTTTTTGCATATTTCCGGCCGTACTTTTAGAACGACCTTTTAAATGCCTCACCATTAAATTTGCAATACCTGTTGAAATTGCAAGAAAAGCTGATGATGCATTAAGACCCCTGAAATAACAAGAACTTATTGGCAATAGACGACATATCAAATTAAAATTAGTCACCTCAACCGCACTACTTTTCTCATTGGGCTATAATGCGTTGAATCTGGAAAATTAAATTTTCCAGCTCGTCTATGCCCTTTCTAAAAATATAAAATAACAGAGAATCCATACAACCAAGCAAAAAGTTGGCTCATAGTTTTCTAGAATGACGGTATTCACCAACTGCCACCCGAAACGTCACCACTCACCACTCTTACGTACACCGTCCTAGTCGGTGCAATACTAATTTGTAATTAGTCTAAGTACAGTTACTTACGAAGTAGACGTTTGTGTGTTATGAATTCCATAGCAGTACGTCGTTAAACGATAACAAGTCGTTGCCTGGTGAATTCTTGCGACATTACCTACTGCGGCCTTAACCCAGAATAGAAATGCGATACATTTTGTACAATTGGTTTGTGATTTATCGCAATTTATTGTTAGGATGGCCGCGAGGAGTTTTAGTTTCGGACAAGAGCTATGATATTTTGTATCTTTTATTTGTGTTCAATTACAAGCAATTTCTAAGGGAGAAAAGTTTCTTGAGTACAGGCTACAGACGTGGGTTCTGATATTTTATCGAATAATATTATAGTTTGCTTCTTTGAATTATCTCTGATTATCAAAAGAAAAAATTCAATACCCCACAGCCTTAAAATTTCCACCGGTTATGAATTGATAATGTTTAGTGTCTACCTTCATTCGTTGGAAATCAGTTATTAATAAATTTTTATACATAAAGCAATTTTTCTTTAAAGAATTTTTAGGCCATACCAAAAACTGTACATCCTGTCATAAGTTTTTTAATTTTTTTTGTTGTGCAGTAAAACGCTATGTGTTAAAACACTGACTAAATAATTACCAGCTGTTGATAAGCCTATCATCGGTTAGTTTGGGCTAATCACACTAATTTGAAAGAGAGCCGTTATGTTTCTTTTCTTTCCGTTATGTTTTTTCACAACCTTTCAAAATCTTTTTTGCGTTTTTTGTCGTTCTACCTTCTAAGCATGGCCTAACAGAATATCGACCAATCTTTCGAAAAATGCTTTAACCTTGAATGGTCCAAATTTTCGTCTGATCTGCTGCAAAATTGTCACATTTTGTAAAGCAAATCTACTGGAACTTATAATCAGAAAAGCGGGAGGAACAGGATTAGATATCTCGATTAAATGGAATTTTGATTATTGGATACAAATATGCGCCTCGGACACATGCTTATCTGGATTTGCCATTCGTCGCCTTTGGATTTACTTCGGACAAACGCGAAGGTTTGGTTCAAATGCAATGCACGTTTTTTCTGTGCATTGTCGTGCGTAAGTGTACACTGATTGCACACTAAGACGGAGATGGCAACCGTTTCACCTTGAAACGCATCCGGTCTCAATTACTTGATCGCTCGAAGAGCATCCACCGAAATTGTCATTTGGCACATGAAAAGGGTATGCGCAGGAATTGAAATCTATTAGGCATTGGTAATAAGAATTGTGTACTCCCTGCACTAAAATACTACACTCTTTAATAGTTTGTTATTTAAAATATATGGTTAAATCATTTCCAGGTTTTAAGATTACATATAATCAGTTGCACGGCCAGGAATTCTAGTCTTAATTTTGGCTCATAAATCATGCCATAGCGATAGACACTTTAAAAAGTAGATTTTTTTAAATTCTCTTGATACGTACGCAAACAAGACAATGTAATATCTCATTTAATTCAGAGTTTAGCAACCAAATCTAATCTACAGACACGCTTTTCAAATACATTGACACACTGTTCCACACTGTTCCACTGATTCCACACCTATTTTGCTGCCACCAACAAATACGTTTTGGGGAGAGCTGCATTGGTTGCAGGTGTTTCTGAAGACTGAATGACTGGCCTTACATAACATAAGACTCACCTGGTGATTGACACTGGCCCAGGGCAACATCGCGACATTCTCTGGTAGTGCAAGCTCAAGAAACCCATGAAATGTTGGTTACTTTTTATACACTCAAAAGTTAGTGATTGATAAACAAAACAAATAATGTCTTGGTCACTACGAGATCTCAATTTGCATTCTAGGAAAAATACCGAAAATGTTATTCTACTGTGCTTCATTCAAAAATAAATTCTTCAACACAAAAAGTACAGTTTTTTGTGATGCAAATGAATAATTCGTGAAGGAAGTAATTTGGTAAATACTCAATCTCTTACCGCTTGGATCCAAGAATAAAAATGAACGAATATAATCAGATGGATTATTTTATATGTTATTTTACCCATCTCGATACTAAATAACGGATTAACGGCCTATAATGTTGTTATCTCCATTTCTGTAAATGCCAAGTTAATCGTTTTTTCTGCTATACAAACTCAAGATAGATTTGAAAGTTGCGAAGTCTTAAATTGTCTATCAAATCATCTCATGAGTATTTGTAACTAAAATATCATTTGTTACCTGTAGATGACTGAGTCCCATATGAATTGACAGTTCACTTCTAGTCTAACTAAGCGACATACAAAACTGTGTCTTCACGTTACCTGTCTGGTTATAGCGTCGAAAAAGCACAAACGCAGCGTCTTATCACGAGCCCAGAGCGCCGACTGACACCCGCACTTGGCGAAACTGTCAAACACCAGGCCACTTACTTCATCAAAGAAAAAAAAACGCGACTATGATTATTGCGAGCGCTAGCCGAGATAAGCCACCGTATTGATATGATCACTTGCAGCCATTGGCATGGATCGCACAAAGGGGGGCTCGACTGGCCCGCGTCCTTATCGCGCTGTCACCGGCCAACTGGGAATCAAAACACAATTAGGTTTCTACTTTCATTTATTCGCTTATTTGATTGCATCCTTACAAAAAAGTCAATTGATGGATGGTTGACAAAAACAGTATCCATAAATCGCTCTTAGATCCTTATTTTCTCCATCAACCGGTCTACAAATTCCCCACCTATGCCTTTTGGACAAGCCCTATTGAAAGATGGGGAAATCAGAAATAAAGCCAGAGTAAACAATGGCAACACTTAAAAACAATGCTGAATCGTCAGGAAGGCGTAAAGCGGGCGTTGAGCAGACGTCGCGGCGCGCACATATAAATTGAAAGACTAACGGTGCCGGACGTCGACAGATCTAAGACGTCTTATGCGTCTAATAGATGCTAAACACTGTCAGACCGAGTCCCTGGATATCTACCTATCCACCATTTGCCTATTTTTCTGGCATCGTGGTAAACTAATTTAGGTATCGGAGATTAGATTACTCTGGTACATTATATATGACATTTCTGTATTTGGATGTCAATTTCGAAATTCTCTGAAATTGACGCAAATAATAATAATATGAGATGTTGATATTATTATGTGCGCTTTTATATCTTTTTTCCTCATGGCTCGAGGCAAATTTTATTAATATTGTGGCATTCTCGTTTAGATATGAAGGCAATTAGCTTTATTCTACCAAGAGCCATTAATAGGTTCTTATATCATTTTATGACACATGCTTAATCGGTGACGTAGTAAATGATGTAAATATTATTGCAATTATTGCAAGCGGTCTTTCTATTGACTTTTACAAACATTTCTTCTTATTGTTCTGCATGCTTCTCGCATTTCCATCATCACACTACAAGGTTTACGGCTGTCCGACTTCCAGATCCAGTTTTTTTTAGTTTTTTTTTTCTTTATGAGAAATGAATGTAGACTCTTCACACATTTTAACCCATAGATGCCTTCATGAGCCGCATTGAAGACAGTTTAATCAAGGATTCCGAAAATTGTGGGGCTACGGAGCCTTAAGTCCAAGAAAAAAGGTTCTAAACAGCCCAAAAATGTTGCAAAAATGTCAGTGCACACAGAACAATAGCTACGGGCGCAGAACGATTTGAAGCATGTTGCAAAGTAAAGCAAACAAAGAACTGTGGGCTTACACCAAGTTTTCTTCTGCGGCTTCAGAATAAAGAAAACAAAACCCTTCTATCCCCTTTGTCCGCTTATACGAGTAATAAAAAGATTGTATCTGGCAATTTTACAAACCTTTTAACTCTACTTCCTAAACCGATCATTAAGTGTCGAACTGTATCTCATCTGAAATCTGCTGATTATCAGCACTATCGGTCGACACTGATAAAACGAATGAATTCATTCAAAATATTCGCCGTTAAGAGTTGAGCTATTTTACAGGGAGAGATTAGCAAACAAGAACAAGCCGATAAGACAAATTATTCAAATCACTTGTCAAGAGCATGGACGTTAGGAAATTTTATTGACTGATTTCTTCATTGTTTTCATAATTTAGCAACCCATGTCCCTTGTTTTTTTACATAATATAATCAGTCCTTGACACTAGCAGCAGGATTCCTGGACGCAAAGTCCATTTCGCGGGCAATCATATAGTGGAACTGGGGCTGACACAATCGATTGTCCGCCAATGGCGTCGCAGGTTCATCCACAGAGCTCGTGAAAGTTCAGAGGGGTTGAAAGATTCGGAAAACAGGGATAAAGAAAGCATTCAAAACGTCCATCAATATATACTACGTGGCTAATTTTCTTTATTGAAAATCTTCAATTAACCATCGCAAATGTGTTTACATGAATGATCTTGAACGCATTGTTCAGCTGTGCATATTTTTTTCACTCCCATTTGTTTTCGGGCTCCTCCAGCCCCACCAGGTCACGTGCATCCCCTGCTCCAGTTACTTCATTCTCTTCATACTCATAGTCTTCTGGATCCTCTGGATCCACTTCCTCTTTCTCTGGATACTCGGTGGTTTCTGGAGACTCTAATTTTTTCTCGCACAAGAACGAGGCCTTCTTGTTGCAAAATTTCAAATTTTGCAAACGCTGCTTAGATTTTGTGAACTTTCGAACACTTTCTGTCTTCTGGGACGATCTCCAGAACGCCAAACAGACCTTGACGAGCTTTTTTACGCCAATTTACAGGTGGGGTCATTTCATTATTTCATTATTTCACTAAGGTTCAACCGGTGAAAATATTGATAATAGCGATAGATAGCGAATAAGATGCCTAGATCGTATATTGTCCCCAGAAGGAGGGAGGAGGAGGGAGTCTCGGAAAAAGCCGTATAGGTACGTTTTTTTCGAAATTGAAAATGAACGGTCCATTTGCAAAACTAGCGCCAGTGGTAGCCAACCCTGAAACTAAACGTCGAACTAAACTTGGAACTAAAACAGGTGCAGCGGCTATTTTAAAAATAAAATAATGCAATAATTTGAACTTAATTGCAACTGTTGTTCAGCTGAAGGGTGTAGCTACTTTCTTATCATAGTACACAGCAATGAACCTCCTCACATTGGTGATCCGAAGTTCTTGCTTACACCTATAGATGGATTGACTGTTAAGGGATAGATTTGCTTCAAACATGATTAATCTTTCCTTGACATTTATTTTTTTGTGGTTTTTTGGAATGCTCTACACGAGAAACAAAGTCTCAAAGGCTTGTCAGGAAGACCACCTTCGGTCGGAAATCGGTAAGGAAGATGGTAAGGAGGCCGCCGTGCTCTTTGCGTTAAGGAAATTCACCTGGAGTAGTTGTGGGAAATCACGAAAAACCCACGACCAAGATAGGCAGTCGGTAGAATCGCACCATTATCGAGCTCGAGATCCCCTCATGGTCAATATTTTAGTCCCCTCCCCTTGGACTTGGACACTGTTTAGACGCCCAATTGAAAGGCTCCTCTGATGTCTATCTGCGTCGCTTGGCCGTCGGCGTCCGGAGAATCGGACTTTTTCTCACACACGAAAACGGCCTTCTTGCCGCAGTTGCCGTCGATCTGCTCGAGGCGTGCGAGGGAGTCCACGCTGCCGCAATGCTGCACAGAGCTGGCTCCCTGCCCGTGTTCCGGCGACCAAAGATTGTAGCCCGTTGACGATAGGGGTACGCCTGGACACATAGCATAGCAGATTAGGAGCATAGTTCAGTTGGGATGAGGTAGCTCTACAATCATAGATCACGTACATTATCTGCCTTACAACAAGCGTTTTTTGACAGAAAAACATTAAGTACAATCCTCAACTTAATTTTCTGAACTTAAACCAACACACTCATTTAAGTCAAGGAGGCCGACAGCAAATCCCAAAGCATTTGAATCACAGTAGAGGGACTCAAGATCTGCACTCACCAAAAAGCGTGCGGTATGTCCCCCTGCGCAACAGGTCGTGGAAGCCAGCATGCATGTGCTTCTCGGTAGGCACGTACGCAAACAAATTGCGTACAAACTGTGCCTCCTCCTCCGAGTTGATGATCAACAGATGTGCTTCGTCGTCCTCGCACTGTTCCCAAGCCTCGTCCCACGTTTTGCGTTGGGCGTACAACTTGTATATACCCAGGTCACCCCTGTTGAACAATGTAGCTAAAAATAGAAATATGATGCTGCACCCTCCGGAATCAGCACTGCAATCCTATTGATTTGCATAATCATGAAGCAATAGTAAGTTGGAATCGATATACTGCTAATTAACAAGCACATTTTGAAGCCCATTGAGAACCCTAGTTTGCTGATTGAAGGGCTGCAGAAGTTTTAGGAGTGGGTACTTTTGTCGGTAGTGCAAAATCGCCAAATGATATCTACTAGAAAATGCAACTCTGGCACAACTTCTAGCCTCTGTATTGGAATTGGATATTCCCTTCAGTATAAACCTTCGTAAGAAATCCTATATAAGACTATCATTCTATATATCTTCTCTTTCTCATTTCGGCCCTCTGCGAGCACCCATGCCGAAGAGTATTATTTTGTTTAAGTCTCACGACTTCATTTACGATGAGAAACAGCCTAATTTGGAAATAAAACTAAGTATACAAGTAAATGTTTCTAGTCATCTAAGATTGAGCTTACTCTGGCTGATAGTCCACGGGGATGCACCCTACAGTTGCCAGCGTCTCGCTGAGTTCGAATACTTCCAGTGCCCAAGCTCCACCGCAAGTCTTCCCAGCCAAAGCGTTGCACTGAGTCTGACAGCTTGACTTTGCCAGAGTCTTCGGGGGTAGAGAGTCTCCACAAAAACATTCAGATCTAGGAGGAAAAAGACATCGTTGCTTGGTCTTAAAGAGAGTCTTTGTTGCCTATTACATTTTATCAAAACAAACGTATGTTGGACATTAATTATTAAAATATTATAAGACGAGTCCTATTTAAAATATGTCTCTGAAACATTATACAATAATGGATCAAATTGAAGGCGACATAGGTTAAGGTTCACGTTTCTATTGCTACTTTGAAGCTAAACGGTTAATAACGGTTAATAATTATTTTGTCATCGATATTAACATATTTCGCGCTCTGAATCACTTTCAACTGTTTTCCGATCCAAGTAAGCATAACCTACCCATCCTCCAATCCTGCATAACGGAATCCACGACACGAGTCAAAGCACCGTTGGGGAGTACCGTTTTGAAGCTTTATTCTTCCTGTCTTCCAGACTCGATCAGCGCTGTCTTGAAAACATCCCACGGGACTGCCCAGCATCACTAAAAAAAGATACGACATCAAAATGTCTTTGGCCGTTGATATTGGCCATGCCTTGTGCATGATTTCAGAACAGCAAATTTATGAACGTTTTTGCGGAACACTTTATTAGATTTTGTAGGCTCGTGTCTAGATTTACCCAATCATAGCACTAGTTTTGAAAAAAAAACTAGCTCAAACTGGGTTTCGAATGTTAAGTGATAGAACGTTCACAGTCCAGTTTGAGTTAGTTTTCTTTTTTTTTACAATCGTACCCGGTTTCGGCTCGACTGTGAAAACCTCCAATGCCCAGTCGCCTCCACACTTCTGGCCAGGGTCACGTGGACAGGGCTTGTTACACCTGGAGTCGGGCAGTGCCTTTGGAGGCACTTCGTCCCCGCACATGCACTGGTCCCTGCAAATAAACACATCGTACTTTGTAGAGCGGATGGTGTGGGGTGAGATAAAAGGATGCGCATCGTTCGAAAGCGGTCACGACCCATAGTCAAAATCGAGATTACTTTTGTGATGATTAAAAAAAAACATGAAAGCATGCGTCCTGTTTGCTAGTAGTATATAATGTACATTCCAAACTTTCTACCTGTGCTCCGTTTTTCTCGGTCCCAATTCACATGTGAGTAGAGAAATAATCATCAATGTTCAGAGGCAAATGTATTGGCAAATTAAAGGAGTCAAATCTCGCAAAACTTAACATTGCTTGCATGATGCTATAAATTGTCAAAAAATACTAAATCCAAGCTCAATACGCACTTAGGCTTGTACATCTGAGCTTGACCTTGGCCATGCCACGAACTGCAGTACATACTTTCTGTGATAATATCATAGTTAAATATTGTGCTGTGGAGCTCACCCATATTGGACGCCAGCGAACTTAAAGTCCTGGCACAAGTTCCTGCAGGACTCTGGAGTGTTCTTCTCGAGTCTGTTCTCGGATTGTTTCCAAACCCTGCCCGCGTGGTCTTCGTAGCAGCCAAGGCGACCTGGAGCCGACAATCAAGCATTGGTGATGGAATAAGAGTTGAAAATACCAAGGTCATACTTGAATACATATTGTGGCAGGGGTTATCGCATTGGAGAATTTCATAGCGTTTTACATTTTAATGTGCAGAGTAAAATAAGTAATGTCGGATTTAGCTCTGGTGGTCTTCCCATCCATTTTTATTTGCCGATATGATTCAATAAAAAAAATTTAAGTACAAATATATTTTTAATTATTCTCAGCAAATTTTTTCTATCAGAATCAAAATGTAAAAAAACATGTATAGTTATCAAATGGTAAAGATAATGTCAAGAAATTAAAGGATCAAGTTACTTTGTGGTAGACACGTCGCTAGCTTGTAAATTATGTGATAGAAAAAAGTAGTAAAGAATTTATTTTCATGATACCCGTGTTGTTAGCAGCCGTTGCAGAGAATCCAGCCAACAGCGACACCAAGTAAAACAGGACGTGGCGATTCATCCTGGGCAAGTAGCTCACAAGACGTCGAGAACAGAGATGTTTAGCTTTCCGCGGAGGTTCTGTTACTGATATGATGAACACTTATAGGTCGATTTCACAAAAGCATTTAAACATTTCTTAATTGAGGCATCAAGAGAGAATTTTGGGGAAAACCAGGACATCAATTTTGCGGTATTTCCATGAACGCTGACCTCATCTTGACTTAAAGTAAACATTCCATTAGTGACGTGCTCACAGCTGTTTCACAGCTCACAAAACATGGGCTGACAGTAATTTAAGGTATTATGAAAACTTGTGGTCTTAAGTATAACAATTGAGATTCAGAAATGGGTGCACTGCATTAAATAGTTTTAAAAAAGCTGTTATAACAACGTGCCATTTACCTTCGTCCCCTTGTGTTTCCCTGGAAGATGGCGCACTTATACTGTCTCCGGTCTAGCGACGATAGCTGCCAAGATACTAATAAATAAAGCTAAAGCCAGACAGGCCAGCAAAATGCTGTTAAAGTTTATCTCTATTCACTGACACGAATCTGTTCGCACCACTGACACTTGAACTCTGCTTGACAAATGATACGTTTTTCATACTATACCATCAGAAACCAACGCTGTACCGGTTACTTGTTTTAGCAATCGGACTGGTACGCTCCTGAGCTCATAAAATTTCACAACACAAGACCAATTTTTCCGACAATAATAATAATGATAAAATGTACTGTCTATTACGAGCATTCGTAGTTTAATCAAGTTTCGCCTAATAATAATATCGTTTTATTTCCAATAACAGATAACAAATACGCAGTGCTTTTTTGTGGCGGACTTGCGTCGCTTCCTCCCTCCAGTCACTGGTTCGTTAAGCTTAGCACTGAGTTCAAAGGCTGCCGAAGAAACCTTCGGCTGCAGCTCCATGTAAGCCAGCGCCATGTGCATGGGCCCGTTGGGCCGTTGAGCTAGCGTCGCCGACAAGATGCTGGTGGCTGTCTCTTCAGATCGGGCTCGTGATCCCAATGTTGCACAGCGGGCAGCTGAGGACCGCCGTTGCAAGAGACAGTGTCAAGACTGTCGTCTTTGGAGGGTCTCCACATGGCAACTGGTGAGTTACAATCTGGGAATGAAGACATTTCACATCAAATGCAGGATAATACGGACTTGCATATGATATGCCTACTTGGACAGTGAACTTTGATAGGTACCCATACCTATCAGTAGCGTGCGGTGGGTCTTTTACTCGGGGAAGCAAGTTTGTAAAAAATACATTCTATGCGAATAATACTACCCCCCCCCCCCCCCCCCCCCCCC
>LVVV01431864.1:0-11108 GCA_001676325.1 Amphinemura sulcicollis
ACAAATTTGACAATTTTGGCAAGCAGCCAAAGTGAAGATTCAATCCCCTCTCTATGTACATGATAAATTCAGTGTCGCTGAACGACACATGGAGTCAGGCACCAACGATTTAGAATTAAGATCACTTTTAGGTAGGCGACTTATAATATCATGGCAAGATTTTGTTATCAGATAAGAAACTGTATTGAAAGTGGCTCCCAACGCGGATGGGAGTTCGAAGTTGGCCACATTGTTTCAAGATAATGTTGTCTCTAGCATAAGAAGAGGCATCGTATTGGTGGTTGAGTAGTAATGGCTCGTTTTAAGTTTCAAATTCTCGGGGGGTGCGTTCTAAATCGTGGATCGCCACGCACTAAACAGTCGTCTCGCTGCCGTGCTTCCGGTGCTTGCGCGGTTTGTGCTGCGCGGGGGAGCAGCGCAGCGGTGGTGGGGGCTGAGGGGCTAGAGGTGCAGCCTTTACACCGGGCCCGTGCGCTGCCGGGTCGAATCGGCGCAGCAACTGCCGCCATGCGCGCAGCGATTTGTCGGACCAGACCCAGGCAAGCGCAGTCACGCCGGGCACCAGCGACGCGAAAAGTCTGATGGTGAACAAAAGGAAGTTAGATCTTGGAATTAGCATAGCATCGACAGGAAAATCAGATTTATACACAGTTGTACAAATTCTTTTACAAATGAATTCTGGTCTTTGAGAGTGATCGTATGAAATGCTGAAGACAGGAAGACATACCTGAGTAGGAAGACCCAGAGCTTCGGCCGCGGTGGCGCAGTAGGATACCGAGTGGGTGCCGGCGCAGCGAGCCAAGCGTCGCGCGCAGTAAATTCGTAGAGCGCAGCTGCACAGCCGAGGGCCGCGGGCAGCGCATATGCTGCGCAGAAGAGTCCGAGTCGCAGCGCACTGGCCTCGTGCTTGTCCTGCGCGGGTAGTGGAGGTGCGCAGCGGCGCAGCGTGCCGACGTGCGGCGGGCGCTGGCCGCGCACGACTGCGCACAGTCCTGTGATGAGCAACGCGCTGCCCAACGTCAAGTAGAAGAACTGTGGCGCCAACACGAACACTAGCAGTGACTGCGCGCTCTGACCACCCACGAAACAGGCACCTGCGAAGTCGACAAGAGCAAACATTAGACTCGCAATATTTCGAACCATTTGCTGTTTGGTGAAAAAACACTGTCGTGGGCCACTATTGCATATAGGCAGCTTTGCATCTCGTGAAGAGCATTATACACAAATCGATCTCGAGGGTAATTGGCCACGAAATGAGAAAACAGGGAGACTTATGATTAGAATCATGATCAATCAAAATCATGATGGGCTATTTTTCAATCTTTTTGTGGTGATCAATTCCAATTGGATTGAAAAACTGCAACGATGTAATGATATGTGAGCTTAGCGAAGATTTATCATCACCGAGAGCCCGTTATTTACATTGGATATTGATTTAGATTTTTTTTGTCAATCTCAACGAAAAAAAAAATGAAAGTTCCTTCGCTGAAAACATATCGGGGTTATAGTAAGTAAAAGAAGACGCAGAGCCTTTTCCTTCGCTGGCTTGCGAAAAACACACCGAGCTTTGTGAACCCCTGAACGTGGTTATCTCTCTTATCTCGGCAGCTGCCGTGTCGAGGCTACTACTGTATGACCGAATATACGACGGGGTCTCTAACCCCGGGCCGGCGTTCCGAGCCTGTCAAACGCCTCCCCCAGCAAAGCGAGCGCGGTCAATAGACTTAGGGCGACGGACTATAACGTCCACTTCGGAAGAGATCCCTACCAAGGAATAGAAGTGCGATCTCGCGACGTATCCGTTCTCTGTCAATATGTGACTTGCGTTATCATGTAGCTCGATGATAACAGCGAATCGGAATCACAGACACTCTTTCGTTAAGCCCGATTGTTGCGCAGCAAGCATAATACAACATCACTAGTTCAACAAGCTATCGATACAATTTAATATCGTATAGGTACACTCCGCTGGGCTTGGCAATTTACAAGCGAGACCCAAACTATATGTACCTTGCAAAGAATTATATTGGTACAGTCCGCTGGGCTTGGCAATTTACAAACGAGGCCCCCACCCAAACTATATGTACCTTGCAAAAATCTATACACGGTATAAAAAGAGTCCCAAAAGGTCTTAAATTGGGCATACCAACTTCTTTGCATCAATGAACGCAACGAGTTTTAGGTTTGGCCTGCATTCAAGAGAATATTTTAAAATATAAGTCTTTAAATTGTACAAATTATTTTTAAATAACAGTAAAGAAACACTCAAATAAATAACAAAGATCAACATTGTTCCGCTGCGGTGCTGTTAAATTCGTTTGTGCTGCAAGCCCGAACGTTTGTTCGGCTTCCCAACTCATTCCCCTATGCGCGTAAATTGTCACAATTGTTCCACGGCTTATTACTGTCAGTAAGTACACCGCCTACCGACAGTAAACACCGCGGCTTGCTCTGTGTACCGCCGTGCAAGTTAGCAATCAGCACCGCACTAAGCCTAGTGTTGTGATTGGAGATACCTGCGCGTACATACGTGAGCTATACGCATACACTCGAAGGTGCATCGTCGCGGCCCTCGGGCCCGAACAGAGCGTACCGATGTGTGTCGAGAGGCTTACTAGACTCTGATTTACCACCGCGCCGACGTCAGCGAGCGACGCTAACTGTTCAAAGAGCGTGCCGACGTGAGGAAAAACTGCCAGCCCGAGGATACGAAAGACTTTGGAATTTCGTGGTACGATTTGAAACTGGTATGAACGATCGACAAAAGTGGTTCCAAAAGCAATATCTGCAGACTCCTCTCCGTGATTCATTTGGCTACGAATGGAGTGATATTCGAACAACTCTAATTTCCACCCTCAACTTGGCCCTGCAGACGGCGCCTCGAGGACAGCGCCGGTACGTACCAGTGAGCTCGTCGGCGTCGACGTCACGTAAGACGAGAACTGCGATGGTCTGCGCAGCGGGCAGCCCCCAACCGGCGAGGTGGAACAACGATGCGTGCTGCTGGATCTGTTCGTGAGTCCAGCCTAGCGCAGCCGTTAGGAACCAGCACAGTGTCACCACCACCCACCTGCGAGCAGAAGAAGAAGCATGTTAGTGTTAGACAACGAAAGAGTTTGGATAGGAAATTATAAAAACAACTCGTTCCTTATTGCGACGGCGGTATTTAATTTTTGAATCTTCGTCGTTTCTTTGAAGATGCCAAAACATGAACATTTGCATAACACCTACGAGGCATACCAATAGATTAACCATCAAAATGCTGGTCTCGGAACACCCCCAAATATAATAAACATCAAATTTTGATGGATTTATAACATATTTTTCGCAATAAACGAGCCATTGGGGTTTATCTCCAATCAACAGAGAGGTAAGCATAACGTGGATAACGTTGCAGATACGTTGTTATGCATTTGCGAACTGATAGTCCGTTTATTCTTTCCACGAGAGGACGACGTCGAGAGGACAGCGTCGAGTCGGGGTCGGGAGCGATCGGAATGCTTGGAGTATGTACAGCAAAGGGCTTTGGTCACTCGTCCTGGGCTTCTGACAGCTGGATGAGTTACGATCCCAGCGCCCGCAGCAGGGGATAATTGAAAAGAGAGAGAGAGAGAGAGCCATGGATACACCGTCGCGATCACGTGACCCGTGCACAGGTAGAGAATGCTACAAGTGGCTCGACTGTTTCCACTTGTACCTGTCACTTGTTGCTTGTTCGGACTAACAGGCCTCGATATCGCTGTCTCGCTCTAGCGCCTAATAGAAATCAGATGAAATATCGACTATAGCGTTTGTCTCGCAGAGGGACAGCCAATTAAACCGGACCGCGAGTTTCAATGTAGAGGCCCAGCCACGTTTCCAGGATCCGTATTCACAAAGCGGTGGAAAGTGTTTCCTTCTCAGCTTTCTTCGCTCTCTAGCTTTCGTGACAGTCTACCAATCGCACTTGACACCATGAGCAATGACATTCGAAATCAAAGTCTTCTCACACGTTGCCAATTTCCCCCAAATAACGATGACTGATATGGTCGTACATTTACAGGATATAGTAAACGGCGTGGGATAAGGATATCTCTCGAGCCATGCATCGCATTATAATGTGGTAGTCCGTGTTTGCACGCGCTATCTGTTCGCAGAGAGTGTACATAGTGTCCGACACGAGGTTGACAAGCTCCCGGCCCCGTGTGTTGACAAGAGCATGACTCCATCCTTGTTGACAGAGCCTCCTTGTTCCCATCGCCATCGGCGCGGTGGCAGCTCGAATTGAACTCGAATTGTGTCCGCGAGGCCGCAGCTGCATGCTCTCCAATACTTCGAGTGTCTTCTTCGAGTGTCTTCAAGACGCTGTCAAAGACTCGAGGGTCGCGTCGAGGTGGCAACGGCAAACAATTCGACGGCGTGACGCGACACTTTTTCACGCCAGGTCTGACTTAGTTCTGCGCACACCGATGGCTGGCAAAGATTGCCGTGATGCCGGACCATTCTGATTTATGTGGTTCTGTTCGGGAGAGATGATGCTGGGATTTTACCTTTGAATTGCTTATAGAGCAACAACACGAACCCTCGATCGCTAGACACTGATAAGAGCAGCTATTGTTGTTGGAGTGCAAGCTTGTCCTGCCTGCACTCCTGCGGGTTTCTCGGAAAGTGACACTATTTCCCTGCACCCTGCCTTGTTTAAAGTAGAGCGACTCTCACCACTCAAATAACATTCAATATTTATTCATTATGTATCTGCGGCGATGCCAATACCCACAGCGTGGTTGCTGAGCCATTTCTTCAATTACATCCTAGTCCGTTATCTTCAATCCAAAACACTGCCACCCGAGGACTTTTCGTGGGACCTCACTAGACACATCCTCCTGCGGTGGTCCTCCAGAGCGGTGACACTCGACGGCGACGCGTGAAAAGCGAGGCGTCACGGTGTCGCGGCCGCCGTGCGTGCCGGTACAGGTGTCCGTCCAGTACGGCCCGGTATGCTGGAGTCCCGAGAGTACACGCCGTGAGTGACAAGGTAATTTATTTGGTTAGAAGCGCTTGTCAGCCGCGTGACAGACTCTTTACAAACACGTCACTTTTTGCCCCGCGCTCTCTCGGGCACCGCACTCGTTCTCCTTCTCTCTCTCATGTCTATTGCTGGTCGACAAGAGTTTGTCTCACTCCGATGCATTCATCTCGCGAGGCGTTGCTCAGCGCTGGGATTCCAGGGGTGCACAAAACTCGTATCGTTTTGCTCGACTTGTTCTTCCCGCTGGTCTTTCACGCGAAGTGATGAAGAAATTAACAGTCTGTTGCATTCGGTTTAATTTAAATCGACACTGTTTGGCATGTCGGCCACGGGTCCCGCCACTAACAACAAACTAACGATCTGTTGAATCTTTAATAGCCTTATTAAAAACACGCCGTTGGGTATACCAAGGTGGACTCCTGGCTTTCAGCGGAGGCAGTCCAGAGGAAAAACCAAAGACTACGCCTAAGTAATCAAACGCAGTCATGGCATGGTCGACGAGATGCTCTTTGGAAGCGTTTCACCAGCTTCGTTTGCAGTGGTATTCTATAGTTTCGAAGGAGTCTGTCGTCTGTCCTGAGTGTGTTACACCCCCGACGGGCTAGACCCAAGGCAAACAAAGCAGCCAGTGGGGGTGTCACGTCACGTGGTCTCGCCACCCGACTCCCGTTTCCGTCCCGACACATCGCGTCGTCGTCGCGCTCCCTTCCTCCTGCAACACCAGCCCTGCCGGCTCGCTCGCTCTGTCTGGCGCGGTGGGGATCGGCTCTCCATCCGCCGTCTCGCCACCAGCTAAGAACCGCTGTCCTGACTTCTTCGCCACCTTCCCTCGAGACACTCGAAACTTCGGCTCACGCCGAGGGGAGAGGGGTTCAAGTCAAGCTGAAATGAGCAATCCAGAGACTTCAGTGCGACCAGCCGATGTATAAAGTCTGCATGCTCTTGTAACGCCGTAAACGTTGTGCTTTTTAAAGATAAAACAGTAAAGGATACGCATTTTATAAAAGAAAAAGATGTGTTCAATCTCCGCAAATTATTGCTCTGTGTTTACGGATTACTGTGAGGTGTGCATTCTTATTTCTGGGGCGGAATTCGGGAATAGGACATGAAAAGTTAGGGTGCAATTATTTTCTGAATACTAAACAGATTCGCCAATGACCTGCGACCCCGTGGCAAGCAATGCACTGCACTGGCTCTAAATTCCGCAGGCAGGACTCTCGACGAGTCGGCGGACTGCGCCTTCTGGACGCAGCGGAGCAGCGGTTGCCCGGTCAGGTAAATCCACGCAGCTAGCGCGCAAGTGGTTTACGACCAACAACTCAGCTAGCACATTACAGCAACGAGGTGCGAGCGAGACCGCCGATAGGCCTTGCCACGAGAGCGAGAGAGCGCGCATGACGGGCTCGTTAATGCCGGGTCCTGCAAGTCAAACACGGGGCGGGGTCGGCGATTGGTCTGCGGTCAGGGGTGTCCGCGTAGTGGCCGCTGCGTCGACCTGGTTTGAGCTGGGGCACGCGCCGTTGGACAGCCCTGGCAGGGTGAGCATGCTCGTTATGGCCAGCGCCCCTGGCGACAGCGCGGCGTTGCCGGATCGCAAGTCACTCCACGGGACACGAACTTCGGCACAAAGAACGTGTGAAAGATGCTGCTGCTCCTCGCAAGAGAAAAACTGGTCCGACCGCGCACGGCGAGAGCAAGTGCCGGACCCTCGTTGAGCGCGATCGGCGCCGTCGTCGTCCTGCCGGCGCCTTCGCGCGCCATACTCCAGCGTCGATCTCTCCACCACAGTGCCCCCCCCCCCTTACTGGCGTCGGGTAACTGTTGGACGCCATTCGCCGGCGTTGTCGATCTTTCGGCACTTTCCCAGCGTCGATCTCTCCATGGCGCCCATCTCAGGCACCTATGTGTTTCCTTTACCGCTGGCATTGGTACACGTGCTTTTGAGTTTTGATCTACAATATGTACTGTAGGTATCTTTACAAACTGGAGGCATCGAGACCAGTGCAGCGGTTGCGACGAATTGACTTGAGTCAAAGACCTTCGCGGGTCGCGGTGCAGGAGCAGGACCTCCCACGGGCCGGGCGCAGCAAGGGGCGGCAACGACGCGGTGACAGTAGGCTGTGATTATCGTCGATGATTGCCCATTGTCTCCGTGCGGCTAGTTATGCTAATGCCTGCAGTCTCGGCTATAGTAAGCCCAATGATATGCTTCGAAGTGCGGCTTGCACGGACAATTGTTGTCCATTATATTGCTTTCTAGACGACGCTGCGGATTCTGAATAAAATAGTTGGCGATATGCTTGCGAAATAGACGTTGAACCTTACGATCATCTATGCCAGATATAACTCGGGCAGAATACAACAGCTAATTATGGTTGGTACATATTGCATCTTATGAAATTATGGACTCTGTCCTGTCATTTTCGCAGTTCGATCAGAGGTTTACATGTTTACAATAACTAGGTGTGCAAACGCTAACCGCTGATCGCTGCCACAGATTGTGGTGGAGGTGGAGCATCCGCGGAACTGCTCGTCTCACCGGGATCGATCCCCGTCACGATCCGGCCCTTGCCGGCTTATCTCTACTTATCTCCGCGCAAAGCATCGGCCTACTGATAACACTTGGCCGCGCTGGGAGCCAGCTGGCCGCGGACGGGCTGATTACATGGGCACGTGGACCCTGCGCTCCCGCACTGAACACGCTCGCGGGACCGGTACAGAACTGGACGCATTTTGACAGTCGCACTACTTGTCATGCATGGATGTTTGCGACAAATAACATCGTTTTGTTTCCAAATGAGCCGTGTGTTCAAAGAAAGAGCCAGAAACTCAGTGGTCGAGCGATTTTTGTACCTGACGACGTATGTCCTGTTTTATGAGCATATTGCTAAGACTTACCAGACGGCGGCGGCGGCAGACCCGAAGTAGTAGAGCAGTATGAAGACTGCTGCGCAGTGCGCATTTCCCAGCCCGTCCTGCGAGAGCAGCAACCGCCGCGGGTCACCAGGATCCGGCCCGCAGGCGACAGCTTCACGGCCCGCAACGGCGCGCAGCAGCCAACCCACGGCGTGCAGGTTGTAGCAGAGAGCCAGCCAGAGCAGTGGCCGTGCGGGGTAGCGCGCCGCCGGCCCTCGCGGCGCCAGTATCGCCGTCAGACCCGCAAGGAGGGTGCTCGCGAACGCCGCCGCCGCCCACGTGCTCACCCACGCTTCGGCCAGCGTCTTGTCCGGCGTCGACCACAATACGTCTGCAGCGCAAAGCTGCGCGCAGCGCGACGACCGGTTCACGTAGACGTGCGCGTCGGGGCGAGCTAGACGGGCACACGCGCCTACAGCTCGTGTCGCGCCGGAGCCGACGACGGCGACGCCGACGACGCCGGGAGTTTGAGTGCGTACCTCGCCGGGACCCTCCATGCACATGTGCTCGTGGTCATTGTCGGCGGGGAACTTTGCGCAGTCGAGCGCTGCCGGCCAGGGGAAGCCGAAGCCTTGCAGCACAGGGAAGCAGCGGCCGCGCACGGCTTCGCAGAGACCCCGGCACGGGCCGATCGGCACCGCCACCTTGTCCGTGCACATCGGCACGAAAACTGAGCACAGGAAGAAGTTGAGCTGCGCCGAGCAGCCGTACTGGATCAACGGCGAGAACGTCTGGAGCGTGAAATCGGCGTCGGCTTGTAGTTCGTGGCCCACCAGGTTCGGCATCCCCGTGTGGTTGTAGCCCAGGCCACGACACAGCCCCACGCGGATCGGTTCACACACGCGTAGCGAGCCGGCGCAGCTCGCGCAGGCCAGCGCAGCCAGCAGCAGCAGGGTCGCGCAGCCGCTGCCGGCGCCCGGCATCCTGAGGTGTCACGGCTATCACACGCACGAGTGCAGGCACTGCGCTCTAGGCCCGACCACCTCGCGCAACAAGCACTCACGCACTGCTGGTCTCGAGCGAACGAGCCATGCGCTTCGAGCTCAGGCGGCGAGCTGTCAATGTTCGGCGCAGATCGCCGCTGATCGGGCGCGCTCGGGGGCAACGTCAGGCTTCAAGGTCACAGGGTTCGTCTCCCTGCGCCGTCGCAGGACCAGGGTTCCGACCCTCATGCTGCTAGAGGGTGACCGCGGAGTTCTTCCGACTCCGATATATCCGGGTTCTTCGCATCTGCAGATCCGCGTACAGTGACTCTTTGAGGACAATCACGAAGCCATCCGCTCGCGAAGGTCCCCAATCCCGAATTGATAGGAAATCACGGCTTTGTTAATTGCAATAACCAAAGCTTAGTAACAATTTTTTCTTGCCTTTAGATTGTTGAAGTTGAAGCATCCACGAAACGTAGATTTTGCTCTGGGTGAGGCTATAGAAGATGGCAACATCGCGCCGACAAGTCCGACTCCATGCTCATTTGCATACAATCCATTCCGAGTCCGCGGTAATTGCGAACAGAGCGGCGATCTCCATACCATAGCCGGCCAGTTCCTCTGTGTGCAGGCAAACGGTGTTCCCAGCTTCCGAATGCCCGTGTACACGGGTGCAGGCTCTTTTGCTTTGTGTCTGACCGTCCATGTTCCGATCAGTGTCGGCTGCTCTTTGAGAGCATAGACGACTTCGTGTCCGTCCTATCTCCTTGACATCAACGCACCTCAACTCCGCGATCGGTGCAGCAAGTGTAAACAGGACCTTTTTGCCCGTAACTCCAACGTGCTCTGCTTTCAAAATTCAAAACGCTGTACGTCTGGGGTGCTCGATCAAACCCATTGCGGATTCAAATTGAACCGCTGGTCCACGGTCTGTGATTTTCAGACTGACGGAATAGTCAGTTTCCATGGGTCTGTGCTCTGGAGCCCGATAACGGGCTCTCGCAGGCTCCGGCCCACGCTCGTACCCCGGCTCGGCTTGTCATCGATGGTTATCTTCGAGTCTGTTCATTGTTGGAATCGCTCCCCGCGCCCCGCGCCCAACCCTTGCGACGGACCGACCGGCCGGCCGCTCGTAAATCCCGGCAGCAGCCTGTTTGTTTTCCATCGGGCCGTGATTAAAATAATTGCATTCCTCTTTCTTGTGTATATGCTGGGCCATGGCGGGGCTCGGGGGGCGGGCCGGGGACGACGGGGCCATTATGCATGTTAAGTCCGATGCTAAATCCGATCCAAGATAAACATGGCTTGCTGGTAGCCTATAATTATCTCCTGCTCGTGACTGCGTGCTCCATGCAGCGCTCGGAGGGACCCATTGCAGTAGAGGAGGGGTGGGGAGGGGAAAGCGGTGGGTCGAGGCAATTAACGTGTTCCGCTCGCTCTCCTCCCGATCGCTGGCTCGCTAACAAGCCGATCAAATCGCTAACAAACTCTCAACAATCTTCTACTAGCCTGCATCTCCAACACACATATAGGCAAAATAGACGAGCCATACTTAGCACTTGCAACCTCAACAGCCTCATGAGTGCACGCATGATGCACGGACGCATGCAACCCTTATAGCAGGTGACGGTGCTGCATGCATGGTTATTGAGTATTGACTAACAAGGTAACTCGCTCGAGGAGTGGGCAGAGCTGCGCTGAATCGCATGGGTCCACGCCATGGGGCCGGGCGCTATTGCAGCTCGAAGCATAGGTTGACCCTCGGCCGTCGTCGCCGCCGCGGCCTGATGACATGGTAATTGCTGCCGCGGGCTGCTCGGCCGCGCACCCAGGGGTGTACACGCGGACCTCCGTGAAGGCGAGCCGCCGGGGCGCTGTTTTTAGGATAAGGAATGCCCCCCCTCGCGACAGGGTGTACAGAGTTGTACCTACTTCACGGGAAGCTCAATGGACGCTGGCTGGATCATAGTAATTTCTGCTAATTCAAATTAGTACAACTACAGGCATGATTAAGTGAAACTGGGTAAAATTTTCCAAAATTGCGGCAGCAGAATTCCAAAAGTCGGTTCTAATAATCATGGAATCACAATTTTTAACAAATTAAAAATCACTCTCCACGCCTTTAGAGATGCACTGAATCGGAATCGGGGTAAATTAAGAATTTCTGCCCGTTACCATGGGATAGGTTTCATGGTTACCTGCATACTTATACCATGGGTGTTGCTTAAATCCCCCCCCCCCCCCCCCCCCCCCCCCCC
>LVVV01431865.1:0-11126 GCA_001676325.1 Amphinemura sulcicollis
TAAAATAGAAGCTTGGGCTATTGTAATCAAATTAAGAATATAGTATGTCGTGGCATGATTTGTAAAAGTACATTTATCCAGTACTCACTTTTAACTATCACACTTTCACTACTGTCTGCCCTGCTGTACGGAGGCACCACTGGTGGTAATGGAGTAAGTACTGTACCCTTCCGCAATGTACCTACGGAGTACCTTCTCAGATAATCATTATTTTTCTATGTCTTACAGAATTTGTAAGAGCAGCAAGTTCAAAAATGTCATTTGACGTACCTTTCGCACAATAAAGCTTTCAGCTAGTCATACATTTGGTTTACGCCTCCCAAGTCGAACCTAAGACTAAATGATGACAAATCCTCTTGCATCTTTAAAAAAACTATACCTGTGCTTTGCGGTATTATAAGGGGCCGACAATCCTTTAGGTGAGAGAGTGAGGATGACTAATAATTATTCAACGTAATCATCTGAGTTGGCTGTCTGTCTGTCGATCAAACCAATGCATTCTCACTCTCAGCAGAAAGTTTTGGGTTTGGTCAAAATTTAATGACCCTGTCTAGACGTATATTTCTCTCCTGTTTTATGTTGTGTGGATGGAAGACGAAAAACCACAGAGGACGATTTTCTAGTTCCTTTTATGTAATGCTTCTTGCGGTGAACGTGGTCGACTTTGGCTTTTGGAGACCGACTCTTCGCCATCAGAGACAATGCCTAACCTTGAAAATGCCACACAAAGACAGCCCTTAGAGGAAAAAAATATAACAATAGAAATATTAATTTGGTTTAGTTGTAATCTGAGCAAAAAAATTGTGATCGTATGTGTATTGATGTATTTACTGACGAAACTTCTAGTTTATTAACCTAGAATCTAGACCAAGTCGTTTAGGATACACTCCAAAACAAAACATTTTGAAAGATAGGTATGGCAAACGGTAAACCTGTCACATTATTATTTATCTTAGTGCGATCGGTGGAAACACGAACAGTTTACACTTTATAGACAAACAACACGCAGAAAAGGCTTTGTGGTCAAACCCTAACACAAATTATTTCAAATTTCATTATATAATAAACTTCAATTTGATTTCTGTGCACAAATATAATTTCACCAACAAGTGCATCCCAGACAAACCTGACAACACTGGCAACCAATGTGTTGAAAATTAAAAAGTAAGCATGTTTAACGCTTAGGAATTTTGTAATTTTATTCTCACACATAACAATTTCAGCGCACATTTTGTCATTCGGCATTAATACACTCATCTTCCACGCAGGCCTAGGTCTACTTGTTTCACATTACATACTGGTACATGCATGCGTTAGGTCCTCATTATTATTGTTAGGAGTCGGGTTTTAACCTCTATGTTGTTCTCAAATGTACCTAAAAGTATTCACAATATCAACCTACCTTGATCAAGACACTTATCTTCCACGACCAAGTCAATTGTCATTGATAAATCTTGGATTAATTGAACACTTTGCACACGCCACAAGATCACACCACAACACAATACTCCATGATGACTTCTTTCAGAGCCTGAAAGTCGAAACGTCGTCGCTCGGATTATTTCGGCACACCTTATTTTGCTGATCTCAACACATCTCAAGCGGAGCGCTTTCCTGCGGGCGTCGGCGCTCTAGTAGCCAACGCTGCAACTAAGCTGGGGGAACTTTGCTATGAATTAGCAAATGAAAAGAGAGATTATACTGCAATTTATAGCAAAGCCTCGTGATGTCTTTTAATAACCTCGTAATATCTTTATTATATAATTGTTTGAAATTCAAATAAAAACTTAAATTCAAATAGCAAAAGACGTAAAAATTAAATCCAAACCGCCTCCACAGAACATGGCACAGGTGTACTTGCCTGCGCGACTGTGATGCGCAAGAAGGCTAACAGCTGCGTTTAGAAAATGGCTGATCCACTTAGTTTGCTTCGGCAGTATAATGTCAACAAAAAGGAAATTATAGAACGTGAAAGTCAAATTCTCTTCGGAGAATTCTCTTGGCCGAAGAATGTGAAAACCAACTATCTTATGTGGGGGTAAGTAAATCCATAGATATTGTAAATTACTTGGATAATGCCTGGCAAATTTCGATTGATGACATCCACAAGGACCTTCAAAGTTTACATTTTCAGAATGTATTTAGCAATGACAATATTTTTCATAAATTTACAGATCCGGGAAAGACGGATCCCCCAAAGAATACTACACATTGGAGTGCTTGTTGTTCCTTCTAAAAAATGTACAACTTGCGCATCCTGTGTATGTGCGGCAAGCTGCGGTAAGAGATTAAAATATAATTTTCGATCATTTTAGGAATTAATCGATAAGCAAAATCTGTTACAACTTTGTAACTTGCGATGTTATCTATACAACATGTATTTCTTGACCTTAGGCGGAAAACATCCCCGTGGTACGTCGTCCTGATCGAAAAGATCTTCTTGCCTACCTGAATGGTGAAACAGCTGCCTCAACTAGCATTGACAAGTCAGCTCCGCTTGAGATTCCTACTCAAGTAAAACGTACAGCTGATGACACACTTGAATCGATGGCAAAGAAACCTCGGTTTGAAGTGATGCAGGTGCAGAAAGTCAAAGAGCAGCTAGCTGCTCGTCTGGACGCACCCAAAGAAGCCTCAGTCACAGTTGATAACATCAAGTAAGTTGAGATAAATTCATTAAGTATACAGAACCAACAGAACAGTCAGGGTATACTGTCAACAGAAATAAGTACTTACTTAGAGCTTACTAAGAACTTACTTTTGATAAGTTATTAAGTAATATGTTTTGAATAACGTTGCTTTACCTTGCTGGCAAAGTTATTTACTTACATTTTTCCCCTGCAGATCTCTCTCTGAAGCTATGTCTGTAGAAAAAATCGCCGCTATCAAAGCCAAGCGTCTTGCAAAGAAGCGTACGACCATCAAAGGAAACGACGACATTGGTCTCGGTTCTGATCTTCGGGTTATGCTGGACTTCGATGTGGATGTAACGAAAGACATCATCTCTCGAGAACGCCAGTGGAGAACAAGGACAACAATCCTGCAAAGTGCCGGCAAGATCTTTGGCAAGAACATCTTCGCGATCTTGCAATCTATAAAAGCCCGAGAGGAAGGAAGGCATCGACCGCCACAGCCGACACCAATAGCTGCACCACGTGCAACTCCCATCCGGGCAATGCCACAACCTGCCGTGTACAATCGTTACGATCAGGAGAGATTTATAAGGCAGAAAGAAGGTAAGACCAACTATCAACTTGGATATCACAAGCACTGTTGGCAACAGTATGTTCATATCATTGCTAGAAATCCTTTAAATAATAATGGGATCATTACTCCGAATCATTGGTGCACAGAGTGCAAAAGTCAGCTCAATCCATTTACATCGCACCTCCTACCTACCTTTTTACACTACTGCAATTGTTACGTTCCACCATTAAAGATAACTGTGTTTTACATAAACCTAGGCTCGACATGGTTGCACTTGAAGCAACCAAAAGTCAGCTCAATCCATTTACATCGCATCTCCTACCTACCGCTTACACTACTGCACTTGTTACTTTCCACCATTCAAGATAACTGTGTTTTACATAAACCTAGGCTCGACCTGGTTGCAGTTGAAGCATCGCTACTAAATTATATTATCAATAAACAACACTAGCTAGAAATCATGGTGAGAAGAGGAGTCCACAACTAATAACCTTACTATCTTTCTGTTCTCTACTCACCAATGCCTTTTGGCACTTTTTTCAACAACTAGCTCAAGCTAGGTATTTTGGTGAAGTACAATTTTGGGCGTACTTAACTACATTTGAAATGTTTTTCTAGAAACGGAGGGCTTTAAGATCGACACGATGGGCACGTACCACGGCATGACCCTGAAGTCTGTGACGGAGGGAACACAGCCCAAGAAGGCGCCGATGCCGACCAACGTGATGCCCCCTCCGCAGATTCGACCGATGGCCGAGGCACGGGTCAGTCTCACGCCAAACAAGAGAGTCTCACGGACACCAATCATCATCATTCCCGCTGCTAACACGTCACTGATCACCATGTACAACGTCAAAGAAGTGTTGCAGGAGTTAAGGTAAGTACAACAAGCTAGCTCAAGATTTTCATGAGAGGATGATTTCAAGTGGTTGAATAGTGTGACAAAGTGCTTGATGATAAGTAAGTTTGCAAATGCTGTCTTAAGAAATCACAAATTTATCATGTTTCCACTTGCTCTCGTGTCATAACTCTTAGATGCCTTTAGGTAACTGCCCTCAATATACAATGAAACAGATTGGCTGTCTTTAAGGTGTTGAAACCTTTTTGATAAACTGAACAAGCAAAGCAAGCAGTGCAAAACTTTCATTTCACTTGCCCCAAAAAAATTTACGATTGCATTCTTTCTGTTTCTTGCGATACGATTAGAGTACTGTTTAAAAAGTATAATATGTACCTACCTTATACCCTTGGAGAAGGCAAGATCCTTGCCTATCTTGTCAATGGAATAAGCTATGAAATACAACCCCTAACTTGCATGTACATACCATCTTGTCACATGCAACACCTCGTTTACCTGTGCAGATTCGTGAGCACGGAGGAGCGCAAGAACGCTGGACAAAAGCGCGAGAACGAGATACTGCTCCAGCGGCGGAAGGAAGGGGCGTTGACCGTCCCGTACCGGATAATTGACAATCCGCAGAAGCTGACCAATGCGGATTGGGACCGCGTGGTCGCCGTATTCGTAATGGGACCAGCTTGGCAGTTCAAGGGGTGGCCGTGGGAGGGAAATCCTACGGAGATCTTCTCAAAAGGTGTGCTTTCTGGGAAATAGGATATATGTGTTCCTCGAATTATTTTATTGTCTCGTATTCCTTGGAAACCAAAGGAGATGGGAGGAGTTATCAGGGAACATGGATTAAAACATTGTTGAACATGGCAAAAATTATTTTAATCAAAGTTAGCCAAAAATGAATGTATGTGTCCTGTTACAACCTTCCAGTGTGCGCTTTCCACATAAAGTTCGACGAGATGAAGAAAGATGCGAATGTCGCGCGATGGGCTGTACATGTGATCGAGCTGTCACGAACAAAACGGCATCTCGACCGAGCGGCGCTCATGATCTTCTGGGAGAAGCTGGACAAGTGAGTTCATTTGCTTTGGCTCTTGTGCGGTAAATTAACCTCTATGAACCATTTGACACTGACAGTCTGCTTCAGGATATTGCAGTGAGCACTTATAGCATGAACTTTTATGTACTGTACTTCGAACCTTGATCAGTCACAACACAACACAATAGCTTTCCAATGTCTATTTAACAAATGTCAATGGCATCCTCACACTTTTGGATATCAAACGCTAGACCTGGGTAGCGATTCTGCAACTGTTACAATTTCAAAACCATGCTTTTTCTGTTTACCTGCCCAAGCACGGAAAACGGAAAGTGATGAGAAAAAGTGTGGTTCTAAAACCATATCAGTTACCGAACCGCTACCAGGATCTGATACTTAAATTGATCGAGTTCTTCTAATACAAAGCAACTTACAACCTTTAAATTTTTTTTTTTTTTTGCAGACACATGATCAAGAACAAGCCTCATCTGCGATTCTGAACATCACCATGCTGTTATTTCAAATTGCTGCTCCGAGGATGATGAATACCGATCTTATTCTTAGCTGATAAAAGTAATCAATCACCTTCCCATAATAAATAGGCAAACCAATACAAATAGTAGGTTTCTATCGTTAGCTAGGTATGGGTTTTTGCGCTGTAGAAATCACCAACCTGCAATCATTAAGATTTACAAGATTCTTGGTATGTTCACTCTTTTTGTTGACTCCATGCAATGACTTCCCAAAATTGTCTGACAATAATTATTTTTGTTACACAGCTATAGGTACATTTTTTAAGCATATATATGCAATTTCCGACTCGAACATAAAACATCCAGCCCATTTAGCTCAGGCGGTAGAGCAACGGCAAAAATAGCTGAATGTCTGGGGTTCAAGTCCTCAAGTGGGTTGATGTTTTTGAAATTGTGATTGCATAATTAAAAAGTGTCACAATGTTCTTGATGGTTGGCTTTTCCAGCTTTTATGTTTACACAGTTCTGAACTGAATTTATAAACAGTTTTCCATTTGGATTATTGTGGTTTTGCTTGATTATGATTACGCTGTCAAGTCAGATGATACTCGAGTGTGAATGCAGAGTGCTAGATCTGCAGCTTTGATAAAAATGTATTCAGTATCCATCTTATACATATTTCTTATTAAAATAAATATAATTTTTCATCGGTTATTTGGATATCGAACCCTAATAATGACAAATAAAATGTAGTACAGACAGGAACAGAATCCCGACTTGCTCTTTTTATTTTAATTATTACGTACGTGATCAAAATAAATGTAATTATTCAATAAAATTGTTGTTGTCTGTTGTACTTACCTACCCAAAACTATGGTATATATTGCGTACTCACTTGTTTGAGGAATCGTTAGCGTTTTGGGATCACCGATGGGCCGATATTACCGGAGTTGAACAACATTACGTTGGGTGACGTATTGGATGGACGACCACTCAACACATGGCCAATTGTTTAGGAAAAATGTTGGCGGGGCAGAAGAAGGTACGATGGCTTCACTCACTTTACTTAATTATTAACCTCTTGACACTGTCACCATTGGATTAGTGGAGGATTCCTGCTGTTGAGTCCTACCATCCTCATCGAGGTACTTTAAGCCTGTAGTTCCCTTGGTGCTCTGCTGTGAGAGAAGTATGCTACGCTTCACAATGTGCAGTGCTGGCACTGATTTTCTCATCCCACAAAGGTGATATTCACCATTATCCCTCTCATTCACTGATGCCATTTTACCAGAGCCACAGTTCCATCGCCAAAAAGGGTGCATCGCCGAAAATCCCAAACGTATGTCTGTGGTCAAATTTTTATTTCTAGCACAATTCCTTCTGCGCCGTATAAGGACAGTTTTACGTCTTCCGTAAATATGCAAACTATTTTGTCATTCAAATGACGAAAGGAAACTTTTTCTTCCTTAAAATTATATTATTAGGATAACATTTTGGTAGAGACTGTATTTCCCTAGAGCCATTGCCTCTAGGCAGTAGAACATGATGTGACTACACACAAGTTTTCTTGGTGGTTAGAGGCAGAATACCTAGGTTATAGTGTTGGGAAATAGAAACAATATGCTTAAGCCAAATGATCATCTGCACAAGTAATTAATTTCTAAGCTTTTATCGTAGGTCGCCACCGTCCAAAGATACGTTCTGAACCAGAATTTGAATTGATTCGAATTAATTTGATTCAAATCGTCTTGCCGCGCTTTGCGATTGGCCGACCGCAGTTTGGTGGGGGAGTGAGGTCATCGACGGCCATCATGCCATGTGCTCGATGCGCGTGCAAGAATAGCAGTGAAACCACCTCGAACTGTTCTGCGCGCCTGATACCTTGCAGCACAAAAATGCTGCGGTTCCAAGGCATGTCATTTGCTTTCCGATCACCATTGTAACAATTTCATTGCGTTCCCGCAATGACATATTGAATTATGCTGCAGTTCATGAATACTAGCTCGGAATTTTTATTAAGCATCTTTTCTTTTCCATTCTTCTAGTTGTATGATAATGTGCTATTATATGAGTGTGAGTTTCCATAATTTGAAGTGGCAGTTGACAGGTAAGATGACTTCCGAATAAAATAGGCATGCCACGCTATTGTTATTGTGATTAGCGCTCCTGAAAATCGTTGAACAGGCAAAAATATTGATCCACCCCACCTATCGACTTTCCATTTTTAACGCTTAGCCCAGGATTGCAAATTTGTCGCAGTGGGGAAATGACTCTTTAAAGTTTGATTTTATCACAAAAACTAACAGGGATGGCACACATGTTGGACTTCAGTTTGATTTATTAATAGGTAAGTACATATTTTCTCATTTGGACATCGAAGAAAAGAATGAAATCAGAACGTGATGATCACAATTGAAGTGAAGAAAAAAAAACAGGACGCGTGAACTTTGAACTCGTGCAAGATCAAATGCCACCATTTTTTTGGTGTTCATTTTATTTTCTCGTTGGTCCCTGAACAACCCAGTTTTTCTTTCAAAATATTTAACAATTGGCATTTGATAATGGAATTGTCTAAAACATACCTAGTATATTTGATATGTGTGTAATGATTCAATTTTTAATCAAAATTTCAGCGTGTATGACACCATGTGTTTCCCTATTAAAGTAATTGTGCATAATGCATCTTGAAGTTCAAAAAGTTTAAAGTATGTTTCAGAAAACAATCTGTGAAACTCATAGGTAAGTGAAAATAATTAACAATATTAACCTGCTTGATCAACAATCTTAATGTGAAATAAAGAATAAACTGAAATACAGTAAAAACTGTGGTAAAAATATATCATGTTGATAGCGAAAACTCATGAGTCTGACACTGGATTTTCTAATTCTGCAAAGGCACATTTGGTTGTGATAATAATCTAATTATATTTCGGTAGATTACACCTGCACTCAATTTGGTATTAGTACCGAGATTATGTCGATATAATTACGATATTTGTATCAATACTGCTCTTTAGCCCACGTCCTTCCTTATTTTTGTGCAATTCGAAACTTTTTGACATTTTACTATTATCTAACCTACAAATCTTATGAACTTGAATTGATACCTATCTAATCTATTAATCAACGTAAACAAAATACAAAATCGAGCTTAGGTATTAATAATACCTATACATAGAAGAACAAAATGAAAACATTGGAACTTGCAAATTGAAACTAATAAAGAAGAACCCACTATGGGATGTTCCGACTTCCTTTTGTGTTCAATACACAGACTTCACCTAGGTAATTGAACAAGTACCTACAGCAAACAACATCTACGAAATTTCCTACACAATACTTTTCGATTTTGAACCTAATGGCAGTGTCCTCACTAGTCACTTTAATCATTTCACTTGCGTTTGCCACATTTTCAACAAAACACCTTCAGTCATTTGCTGCTTTTCTTCACTTTCATCTTCTTTCCGATTGGGAACACAATATTTTTGGCGAGCTTTTTTTGTCATCTCAGCTAAACGACGTCCGTGGATACTTGAGGAAATACCTTAAAATTGTCTTCTATCTTTGCCAGGAATCGTCTGAAATGAGAAAATTACAAAAGTTAGGTTGGTGTTTTTAAATGCTTAGCTGTCTTTGAAATTGGTCAGCAAGGCATTTTATTTTTAAAACAAAAATTAATATCCGGCACATATTTATTTCCGAACTACATTTTCCCTAAGAAAATGACTAGACTGAGAGAAAATGTAGTGCTCAGTTAACAATGCCAGCATTGTCACAACAGTGTGGAAGAATCGGCCATAAAATTAGTCGATTTGACAACAGTAATTAGCCATTTTGGCTCCCCATATTTGCTCAATCTCTTCTTCCTCCATACCCCCGTAACAAGAATTCTTGACTCATCCCTCATTTCATGTAAAATGTTCCTAAAAGCATGTCAGCCAGCAAAACACAACATCTACATCAAGATTTGTTCCATTTAGTCAGTCCAATACTCATACTACACTAATGCTGGACACACTGATGGGTTGTAAACCAAAGCAATATCTAGTGTATGCTATAGAGGCACATTATTGTAACCTGACTGCGGCTAGGTGAGCTATTTTCGGACATACACGTGTTTACAGAATCGTTAGGACCATTAGTAAATGGTTTCCTAGCATAAAAAAGCAGTAAAACTGGACTTTTGAGTTTTCCCCGCTGATTAGGGACAACACCGAAAATATATATATGAGGAAGAGTAAATTTAGTCAGAACTAATTCTAAACGTGTTATTGAATTGATGTAGCAATACTCGAATTAGAAACTATATTGTGTGGTCACAATATGATGAAGCACAAATAAAAGTAAAATAACTTGTATTGAATGATGACCCTCAACAACAAAATTAAGCACCACAGAAGAACAGAAGCAAAAAAATTGTGAAAAATATCAACACATATTACTTCAGATCGCATTATTTTCTCTTTTTGTTATTTTGGTTACTCGTAGCTGCCCGTAATGTTTCGCTACACACATCCACGAGAGGGAAACTGGCCTAGTGCCCAAAATAAGGGGGGTTCACTGGACTAGTCGCGGACGTTCGTCTGGTTTATAACTATCCCGAATTATCTGTCAAAGAAAGTCTGGCTGCCATGCTGCAGTATGTGCTGATTTATGTAAAGCCCAGCGGCAGAGCAAGTGATTCAACAATTCATCTTGCTTCTTTTCAAACATCACATTTCTGATGAATCTGTTCAAAACTGTTTAAGAGCCAACTTGTATTTGCAAATTCAAGTAGAACTGTGCTGTGTGAATTTGAACTCTCACGCATAAATTAGCAGCTTGTCAGTACTTGCATGTTTATTAGCTACCTATCAAAGGAATTAGACTGAAATTAACTTTTTGTGAATACAGAAGAACACACGTGGAACACCATTGCCCAACTTTATTGTAAAATTCCCTGATATTTACCTTTAAGCTTTCGAATAATGCTCGCGAGCTATTCTCTATAGCAATCTGCCGGCTAAACTAAATAGCACATTTAACCCAGTTTCTGGTTTCAGAAGATTTACATTTTGCAAACAATTAACCTGCCAAACACGAGTCTAAGACACGAGGAGTAAACAATGCACGAATTCTCTGGACAATATCTCAATCGACACCGAAATGGACCAAACGTTCTGTTTAGGTAATAGTTTTTTAATGATTTGAAAGGTGTTGTGAAAGATTTGGGTTATTATTATATTCTTTTAGATGTATAATAAATGGTGCCATTTAGTGACTGAAGAATCGGTCGGCCAGCCAAATTGTGCGACTAGCAGAAAATTGGAACAGCAAACTATGATGTCACATTTTCTGAGAGTATATAAATAAAAGATGTAATAGGTAACTACTCGAATATGGTCCGCACAGTGTCGCCGGCCAAGTCAAGAATAACCGCATAAAACATAAAAAACCAATTATATTTTGACGTGATTTTGATGTCATTTTCAATAACTAGTAGTTTATATACTTTTTATTATTAAGTTTATTATCTACTGCCCATTGCGAGCTTTCGTAATTTAAACTAGTTTCAACT
>LVVV01431866.1:0-11134 GCA_001676325.1 Amphinemura sulcicollis
GGTTTAAAACTTTGAAAGTAATAGCTTTTTGAAGTATTGAAAAAATCGAAAAATTTCGTAAGTGAAACTGAAGATTTCGCTTTGCTCGCTACGCTCATCAATAAAATCTACTGCCTATTGCGAGCTTTTGTAATTTAAACTAGTTTCAACTACCTAATTTTAAGTTTTCCAAACAAGAACCTAAAGCCCTGTCAATATCACTTGTAGCCACTGCTCACTCGACGGCTTGATTTTGGCAGCACAATCAAGTTCCCGGATTTGCTACACCACCCACTGGTCACCGAGCTGGCGGAGAAGATGGAAAAGACGCCGGCGCAGATCCTGCTGCGGCATCAGGTGCAGAGCGACATCGTGGTCATTCCGAAGAGTGTCAACAATGAGAGGATAAGGGAAAACTTCGAGGTGCGTCAACAACAAATTGGTGGATTTAGGTTTTTAATGAACAGGTAATAAGTATGCTATAACGAGGATTACTAATTGCAGATCTTTGACTTCGAGCTCTGCGAAGAAGACATGTGTAGAATGAACGGTTTAGATCTCGGCCAATACGGCAGAATCATGGACTTCCGCATTTTCAAGAAGTAATCATGGGTCATCAGTTACGATACAGTCAACGTCAAAATAAGGCAGGCAACTTCATCATCAGTTTAATTAACACTCATATTCTCACTTTTCAGAGTCGAAACCCATCCGGAATACCCATTCAAGCAACTGGAATTGGAACGAGTGGAAAGGAGCTGATTCCGTCAAGTTAAAGTGATGCGACTTTCATTTTGCAGACAATTTCATCTTGCAATGATACATTATAAAACAGCGAGATTTGTGGAGGTGGTTGAATTTTGCTAGACTATTGGAAGCGGTATAGCATCTTGCGCTGCATCCTATGCTGCAGCTCCCCGCGGCGAATCATCGTGTGGATCACCTTGTAGATGGCGCGTTCGGGGTATTTCTGTTGGACATACAAACAATAAACATTAAAGGTTAACTTTTGGCCAGGTCGTTTCGTCCCCTAGATAGGGTTCACAATAGGGATGAAGAAAATATGAAATTTGATATCGATATTCGATTTCAGTAAAATATCAATATATATATAGATATTATTATAAGTAGATATTGGAATATCGATATTTCAATACATCAATAGGGTGAGGTATTATAATATCTGTCTCACTTGCACTCTAAAGTATAAACAATAGAGCAAGGCCTGAGATTTTGCTAAAACCACTTTTTAGGCCGCCAGTTTGCTAAGAAGTACGAATCTCAGCTCTGCCTGCACCACCATAGCATGGTAAATCACGGTTAACTCTATATGGGTAAATGGATATTTCAATACATCGATATATTGATAAACTGAATACCGATATATCGGTATTTCAATGTATTGATATACCAATATATCGTTATTTCAAAATATCGATATCTCAATATATCGATATTTCACTATATCAATATTCGATATTTGATATTTAAAAAATATATTGATATATATCGATATATCGATATTTTCTCTATCCCTAGTTCACAAGCTCATAGAGATGGTGCTAGGAACGGACTATGTGATTGGCTAACAGTTTTTGGTCATTAAGGCTTGGCTATATGGGCCCACTTTAGGCACAAAATATTGAAGGATGCAGAGATGTAGGCAACGAGCATGCACATGCAACAGGCACATCATAATAGGGTTGAAAGTTGAATGAGAGTTGGCTCACCTGTCGGGTGAAATCCTGCACGATGTTGTGTTCCGAGACCTGCGACCCGATGGCAAAGCGCTTCTTGAGCTGCTTCTCGATGCGAGTCAGCATCTCATGGTCTTCTTCCGAAGTGAAACCCTCTGCGCCAGCCAGACTGCCCGACATGGCAGCATCCAGGGTTGACACCTGGAGGCAATACACACGTTCAGAAAGCCACACTCCGCGACCATCATTGCTATAAGCTTCCACAGAAAAAGTGAAAATTAAACGGAACAAGGGGAGGAACCCGCATTCAATATGAACCACTTCTTTAAGGTAGGTAATGGGGGTTGAATCATGAACCACAGAGGAACCAAATGAAAATGATCTCACCTGGAAAAGCCGAAGAGCTTCTGTAGTGTGAGCCTCGGTTACGAATGCAGCCAGCTGCATTTTGGCGAGAGACTCGGCAATACGAATCACAGCCTCCAGTTGTCTGAAAAAAAAAACCACAAACTCAAATAGATACTTCTAGTTGGTAACAGAACGTATTTAAGTGCACAACTAAAGAAGGTAACAGTATTGAAATTACAAGAAACCAAGAAGTGTTTAGAACTGTACCGAACGGTGATGGGAATCGAGAGCCTCTTCTCGGTCTCGATCTCGTGTTCGCGAGTGCCGCTGCGCATCAGGACATATCTGTTCTTGAGTTTATCCCCAGCTGCCTCAGACAGCCGAGGGCCGCAATGACTGTGACAAAGCAGTTTATTCTTTAGTAATGTTTGCTTCACCACACGGTACAAACAACAAGAAAAATTGCCTAAGTTTACGCAGAAACTACATGCAAATTAAAAATTTCCAAGAGGATGGAAAGGTAGCTTGCAATTGCCATGATGGACCGCAACTAATAAGGCAGGTGCGGAATTCTTAAACAACCAGTGTACACTGTTGCGGTCCATCATGGCAAGGTAGATGGGAAGGTAGTGTACACTGTCACAGCTTTCCCTACATATTTCATGTAACGTGCATACTACTACCTTCCCATCCTCTTCCACAATTTTCATTTCCATTCTTTTGGCTCATATTCCAAAAATTCACATGCAAATTGTGATTCACTTCACGTTTCTAGCATGCTACACTGCCTATACACCATTCATACACTAAAGAAACGATGCCCTGAGGTTAATCACAAAATGGGCACTTCGAATAAGAATTTAGAAGCAGATTGCGTATTGTCGGTGGAAGTATTAATGGCATGTGAACTAGAGTGAACTCACGTTCTGATGTAGTGAATGTATTTCTTGATGAGCTCAAGACTGAGTTCACCCTCAGGCCGCGACTCTGTTGACTGTCCAGCGTTCATGTGCACGTTCATGATGTGTTTGGCCAACGTGATGTCTCGCTCTTCGTTGTGTTCGTCCTTCACGATGAAGATCATGTCGAAACGCGACAGGATGGTCGGCATAAAGTCGATGTTCTCTTCGCCCTTCATGTCATCCCACCGGCCGAAGATAGAATTGGCGGCGGCCAGGACGGAGCAGCGGGAGTTGAGCGTCGTCGTGATGCCAGCCTGGGGACGGTGAATACATAGAAGGTGAGCCAGCAAACCTTTTCATTTGGATTAGGGACTTCAGAAGTTGAAATAGGCGACATAGATAAGCTGAAGTTAACCAGCGAATCAAAGCTTGTTTTGAACGTGACTCACCTTGGCGATGGAGATTGTTTGCTGCTCCATGGCCTCGTGGATCGCCACACGGTCGTCTTCACGCATCTTGTCGAACTCGTCGATGCAGACGACTCCGCCGTCGGCCAGAACCATTGCGCCGCCCTCCATGATGAAGTTGCGCTGCACGGAAAAGCACAATCCTGTCAGCCCCTTTGTTAACATCCCATATTTTAAGCTTGATGTTGGTATAACGGTGGTCAAAACTATAACTGCAAAGCGTTCAAGTCTTATGCTTGCCATCAAGGGTATCTTCACAGCTGCACGGTAAAAAAAAGAAGACATTTTATTCACCCTCCCAAACATGCCGCTGCCAGCGGTGTAACTGCCGACTCACCGTTGCGGGGTCCCGCGTGACGGAAGCAGTCAAACCAGCGGCAGACGAGCCCTTGCCCGACGTGTAGATTCCGATCGGCGAGACTTGCTCGACGAACTTGAGCAGCTGGGACTTGGCCGTTCCCGGGTCACCCAGTAGCAGAATGTTGATGTCGCCACGCCGGGTAAGTCCGTCCGGCATGCGCTTGCGCGAACCTGCAACGTTGGAAGCTTCGATGAGCACAGTCTCGGTGATACATCTCAGGATGTCATTGTTAGCATGGTATCTGGGGGCATTGTGACAATTAGTCTGGTCTTGTCTGTACAAGGTCTCCGACAGGTAGGTGTTGGGACGCCATGACTGTCTTACATTTGCAGTTTTCCTTCACCGGTGAATTCTGAGTGTATTTACCGCCAAATAGGAGACAAGCAATGGCCTTCTTGATATCTGCCGAGCCGAAGATGCTGGGTGCGATAGATTTGGCGATACGCTCGTAGAGATCGGGGCTGGCGGCCAACCGGCGGAAGTTATCCTCCTCTTCCGAGCTGAGCCGCACGGAAGAGCTGAAGCCGGCGCCGGTGTTGTCCACCTGGATGCCGACCACGCGGAGGTAAGGGGCTCGCACGCCGATGATCGCCTTCTCGCGGCCACCGCCACGCTGGAAACAGGCAACGCACTCGGTTACAACACAAGAATCTCCTTTCTCATGGTATCGCAACACTTGGTTCCTTCAAACTAGCACTCTATGCTTCTATCTGTCCCTGACAAAGGTGTCAGTCACAAAGTTGGACAGCATGTCTGCTATCGTCACTTCACTATCAATTTTTAAGTAAGTCGAGTGCAGTAATTACTTTCCCCTCCCTAATCTGGCTCTTGGCAAACTAATCAACCACTTTGGGTAGAAGGGTCCATGTTGGTCCTGAGAAATGGATTTCTCATTATTTTCTGTGGTTTTTGCTGGAGGTTTGAATGACAGATTATATGCAGAGATTTTTTTGGTGAGGGAAGCCACATGAGCTCCTAAGCCTATTCGGCTTGTAAAAAGGGGCTGGGAACGAGTTAGGGATGGGGTTGGGAGGCACCCGTGCCCATTGGAATGTGGAAATATCCCAGCCTTTGCCTCGAAAGGGTGTGGGATATCACAGAAAAACCACAACCAGGATAGCCGGCCTTCAGGATCAAACCTGGGACCTCCCGAGTACAAGGCAGACACGCTCTGCGACTGAGCTACCTTGCTTGGTTGAATGTATTGTGTAAGATTATTCTGTCAATTCCATTCATGGCCATTTTAAAAATATTTTATCTTTTAGCTAGCCAACTAGCAACTTGCAATGGTTTTTGCATAAATTTGATATTTAGATACAATTAAGTGGACACCTACAAAATACCTTTTATTCAGGCCTAGACACTTCACAGACACTTTCTGTTATAACACAAGCAGTAGACTTTAGAATTAAGAATATTTTGTTTGAAAATCCATATCACTTGGCTTGGCAGCATTAGTAAAGCTATGACTGCAACTTCATGTCATACAAAAGTCTCACCTTTGACTTGGTGACCTTCTTGATGGAGTAGATGCCGAGAATGACTACTCTATTGCCAGGCACGACTCGCTCGCAGAGGTAGCGGTCGCAGAACAGTTGCATATGCCGCGGCATCTCACCCTGCGGCACAGAGTCGTGCAGCTCTTGCAACTTCAGCACTTGGAAGTCCACGCAAGTGCACTTGTCCGGTATGATGAAGTACGGGTCCAGCGGGCACTTCACACGGCCGGCCTGCTCCCTGTAAAATTATCCGTGTACTTCAGTGTGCAAGGTCCTTTCGCGTGGATCGGTGATGAGGTGCGATGCGCTTACGTGGTGCATTTCCTGGGCAGCATATACCCTTCCAGCCCTGGCTTGACGAGCAAGTTGGGAATGATATTGCGGCAGGTGCGACATTGAATGGAAATCCGCGTTGCTTTTGCCCGCATTCCAGATGCAGCAACTATGATGCCCGGTATCTTAACTAGCTTCGACACAGCATCAGACTGAAAATGTTTTAGGATGCCGTTAATAATATTTTGAATTGCTTAATTACATTGTAATTAGCAAAATAGCAGATATAATTGCCTAAGCCTCACCTTCATGTCACGAAGAGAAGCTGGATTTGCATCAGAAGACAGCAATATTTGGATGTCTTCGACATGCTCTTCCCCTTCTGGTCTTGGAGCAGTGACTTCATCCGCAACTTCACGAGCAGCTTCTTCAAACTAGAATGTAAATTACGAGTCGGCGGATGAAAACTAAACATTGACTACAATGAGCTCTTTAAAATAATCATTACTCTAAAATCGCTTATGGCATTGCCAAATGTCAATCGGCAGGCTACATTCATATGCAAACCTAAAATCGCTAAAATGGTCACCTACCAATGGAATGTGTTCGGCAGGCTGCTTGTACAATTTATCTGCCAAAGTCTCATCAAAACTCGACAAATCTTCAATGTTAACTTCCAGCCAATATTGACGCAGATTATACTGGCGCACGAGCTGGTCCCTAAAATTGTACAAAATATTTTTTAGGACTTCTTTCACACAAAGGGAACAGCAACCTGTAGCATGGGCGAAGACGTAAAGACGTACCTGTATTTGTAGTTAAAGTTCGCTTCATGGAATTGTTTAAGGAACTCTTTGAACTTTCTCTTTACCGCCTGAAGATTTATTTGGCCCTCATTTGCTTGTTCGTCAGCGTCAATCAGATTATCAGAGAAAAATACACCGGGATCATCAAAACCCTCCATTGTTCCTTGTTTTGTCAACGCTAAGCACTCAGTTTGGCGCCAAAGCTCGGCAGTGATAAAATCCAATAAAATCTTTGTTAGTGTGGCATCACTGCGGCTGCGTGAGAAACGTCATGTGATTTCTAGCAAAAGCAAAAGTGGGATAGGACCGTCATTGCTCCCATTAGTAGTTTTCCGATAAAACACGGTTTCTTTTACTCACTAATAGTGCAAAATTCTTAAAAATGGGTGCATCTGCAATACCTGTTATTGTATTCACACTTCTCTGGGGAATTGTTGGAATAGTTCTACCTTTTGTAGTCCCAAAAGGCCCGAATCGAGGGTAAGGCCACATTATTTTGGCAACCATATCTATTATTTAGATGTAGTAATATTGGGCATACATGGATCGTCTCAAAATTAACTAAAGTTACTACATCGTACTGTATATGCCATATATTACCATACCTTTTTTTTTGTACATTCAGTTAACATTACTTATTAATTGCAGAATACTCCAACTGATTTTGATGCTGATCGGAGCTACTTGCTGGTTGTTGTAAGTAACTTCTCTAACGTTTGGGCAATTCTTTGGTTTATTAGTTGTAGTCTGGGTTTCTGTTCTTTAAATAAATTAGAAAGTGTGGAGAAGATGAGCAAACAATCTCCTTCGGGCTTAGTTATGTGCCTCACACCAAAATCATAGGCTACGTGCTGATACCTATCTGTGTTAGTTTGCTGACATTGAGATGAAAAAATCTCAATGAATTGTGTGATGCACGTGATTGAGCAGAAGGGGGAAAATCTACACGTCGTGGTTAGTGGTTTGTTATATTACCATTCACAATGTTTATGCAAAAACAACTATTACCTGTTGCAGCTGGCTTTGTTGCTACATGGCGCAAATGAACCCTCTGATTGGGCCGAAATTGTCAAATCACACTTTACTCTTGATGGCCAGAGAATGGGTAAGTGCAACCTCCAAATTACCATCCTTACCTATGTGTTTTCTACTCATGTTCTAACATGTTAGATTTTAATAATGAATTTCTTTTTCTGTTCCAGGGCACTCCTATCGAATAACACCTCAATGACTAGCAGAGTTAAGAAGATCTGTTATAAATAATACAACCTCATTCCAAGAAACTCATGTATAATATCTGTCACTTACTGACGGAAAATGTATTTAATGTGCTCGGTAGTTGGTGTAAATAGTGTAGATCTAGTTGTGATGGCTGGAAGTTGCAGTGCACACAAGTGGTCATTTCCCTTGAAAAGTCAGTGTTATCGTAAACACAGTTGATAAATTCTACAACATTGTCATTGTCGATCCACCGCTGCATTTTGTATTTAAAGATTTCGGTTATCAAAAATACTATTTTCAAACTGGGTTTTGAGTAGTTCAGTCTCAATAAGATATTGCTGTAATACTCTAAGAAATTAATATGCCCTTGTTTTCTCAAAGAGTCAAAATCTCAGAAATGATCTGAATTTAATGTGTGCATCAATGCATTTTTGAAAATTTTAGAAACACTTGCATGGCATTATTGTGATTTTATGTTAAATCTCGTTCAAAAAATAAGATAATATAAAATGAATATCTTGCTGTAGCTTTCTTTCAGACGATTTAAACAAATTGCGACATTCCCAAGACAGTTTGGGCATGTATTGGTAGAGGGCGCCATGCATCCTAGACCGCGATCCCTGTTCCTTGCGATGGTTCCTTGTTCACGTCGCTAGTTGTTGCTAGTGCTGGGTGAAATTCTGACGGCAGTGGTAGCCAGCAGGCAGTCGTCACATAAAAATGGAAGAGGAAGGTGGTCACAGTTCTCGGTGTGGCAGCGTTCCCGTCACAGTGTTTCCTCCAACACCTCCAGGATTGGAGGCGTTATACACACAATGTCGCGGCATTTATCCCGAGCAAGCGAATCCTTTGCAAGTCACAGCTCTAGTAAAATACTGGTAAGTACTTAACTTTGTTAGCCTGGACAGACCCGTCACAACTTTCGTCTCTCATACAACATGTTTGTCTATCTCTTTACACTTCATGCTTGTTTTGTGCATTGTTCTTTCTCGCGATGCGTCTGCTTATCATCTGAATATAGCCGACGCGGTCGGGCCTGGTTTAACTTTCCGATATGGCTAGTCGGATTGTCAGTCATTGTTCCTCTTGTCTGACCGCCACTTGACAAATGGATGCTGTCTGGCCATATAGCGCTACAGCTGCAAGTCCCGTTCTTTGTGATTGTGGTCACTTCGGCAGCATGATTGCCGTACGCAACACGTGTCAAAAAATACACCGGCTGCGATTTATTTTGCTCTAAGAATAATACAGTTTTGGGTTAGTTTAAATGCTGCTGCAGATCGAGAATTTAGGGGAAAAAGTTACAGTGGACAAGGTCAAATCATAATAAACACCCACCCCTTGGGGGCTGGAGGGATACTCGTATCCGACCATAGAAGAATCTCAATGTATGTTTTTTTGCACTTTTAACATTGCTGGGCGGCGGAACGTCGTGGTACCAGCGGCGAATGACATCCGGATATTTTTAGGTCGTGCTGTACCGTGTCTGCGCCAAAAATATACTTGCGATAGGTGCGCGACGGATGCGAGGGTGAACGTGACCCCGCCTCGAGAGATCCTTCAGTCTAATTTCATTCCAAGAAGTTACCCCTTTTGCGCCCCATGGGGCCCGTGCCCTTGAGGGTGACAGAATCTCCGGATTTCACGCTTTCGACCGCCGAGTCGTTGATGAATCACAACTAACAAGAAATTTAGCATGCGCCAGAAATCCATTTGCCAGAGACCACCTGTTCTTGTAGGACGAACTTGAATTCTTTTTGGCATATCATATTCTTCATTTCCACGAATCGACATTTCGGCGTAGCCTCACGTCAAATTGTTTCCGCGTTGCATTGTTTTTTTTTACCTCTGTGCTCCCGCATTACATCGGGTCCCTCTGATGACGCCGAGCCGCGAGTCGCGCCGCATATGTCGCGGGTTGACGTTTGGCACGTGAGCTGCTGGGGGCCGTCACCCTTTTTCCTGTCCCCCGCTCCCAGCCGTGGGAGCGCGCTGGGAGAGCGCGCTTTCATCCTCGCACTACACTCGGCGCTTTTTTGCCACTTACGGCGGGGCCCATGACAAATCCACATCTGGCATGCCTCCTACTAAATTGAGGAACCTTTGGGTTGACATTCTTGAGCGTTAAATAACGATTAAGAATACTTCCTGGATTTGACATTCTCGGAACGCAAAGAATCTTAAGGGTCTTAACTGGGTGAACCGAAATTTGTTGTCGACCAGAGCTCTCCGCTGGCGTTATTAAAGATTTACCAATTCCTAATCTGATCACAAAACGATTAAGATACCTCTCGCTCGCCGGCTCCGTCGGGCCAACGCCTGTCAAGTCCGTAATTTCATGACTGTCGGATGTCCACGCATGCCACCCACCGTCCCATCATTCACAGCCTATCGCCGGTTTTTAACAGCCATGACCTTGCCATGTGCGCCGCCTGCCTGCCTGGGTGGCCCCTCGCTTAACATCCGAGACGCGGCGATTAAACCAGCGGCCGTCCTTTAATTGACGCAATAACATCCCGAGACAAGACAAGACAGACATATTTTTCTGGCGAAACTAATGCCATTCCTTGTGTGCGCAAAGCCAGCCACACCAAGCTCTCCACCGAGCTAACAGCCGCGAGCATGTCCGATCCTACCCTAACCCCTGGGGCGCGAGGACTCGGGTTCGAATTCCGGCGAGCTAATTACCGCTCTCGGGCGGATAGATAACGAAACGCGGTGAATTCCGTTGGAGGCTACCTACCTACCTACCACAGCGCGTGTGCTTGCTGGGTCCAAACAGGCTGGGTGGTCCGGACCCTCTCGACTACATCAGCATGTATACGAATGCCGGCCTGCCGGAGCGTGGCATCCCTCCGCATTGGCACTACATCAGCTTCGGGCTATCCGACCTGCACGGCGACGGCCGCGTCCACGAGCCGGTGACGCCGACCCCGACGGCCGGACAGGAGGCCGTCAGCGGGTTCGGCTTCGAGTTGACGTTCCGATTAAAACGCGAGCCCGGGGAGACGGCGCCGCCCACGTGGCCGGCCGCCGTGATGCAGTCGCTGGCCAAGTACGTGTTCCAGTCGGGAAACACGTTGGTGGTGGGCGACCACGTGTCCTGGCACTGCGCACTGGACAACAGCGAGTCGCGGATCCAGCACATGTTGATGACCGGCGACCCCCAACTGGGGGTGGCCACCACGCCGTTCGGGCAGGTGCACTTTGTGCAGATTGTCGGCGTCACCACCGAGGAGCTGCAAGCTGCACAGCACTGGAACGGCCCGGGGGTGCTGGACATACTCAAGAGGCTGCCAGGGTGAGCCTTAGTCCTGCAAGACTGCTGCTCCAGAGATCCTGTGTTCCTTTGTCCCAGCCCTCCACGACTTGGTGGGATATACAAGCCTATCACAGAATCGTGTCTGGATTTTTTCAGAGACAGAAGCATTGCCCTTTGACGCATTTGGGAACAATCTAAATTTATCGAAGTGTGCAGGGCTTGGTTTTCTTGAATTTTCAGGGGAATTAAAAGTATTGATCATTTATTATTATTTGGGAGGGAGACATTTTTTCTGTTCAATCATGGGGGGGGGGGGGGG
>LVVV01431867.1:0-11160 GCA_001676325.1 Amphinemura sulcicollis
GCCGATCGAGACCCCCCGCCAAGCCCCGCCAATCCGATTGAAGACTTTAGAATGATAGGGGGCATTTTATTGACATTTTATGGCAATTCAGTACTCTTTTCATCCCTGTAGCAAGCACATTCAAATTCCCTTAACTTTTTGCTTCCGCCGCAATTAGAGTGACTAATGAAGTTAAGCAACATCTCCTGAAACTGGTTTTGGATGGGTTACCTCTTAGCACAAACAACCTTTGCAGTTCGTGAGGGAACGTAAAGGGTTTTTAGTACAACATTTTTACACCTTTTTCGGTGGAACAGTCCAACACTTTTCAACTTGGAGACGCAAGTGAATAAAGTGGCCAATATAAAGTTTTCGCAATAGCAACCTACACTCTGAAACCAAGACTGCCACCGACCAAGGCTCTATCTGGCAGTAATTACAGACTTATCAATTGCTATCAAGAACCTAAACCTTTCTGCAACAGACAGACATCACATGGGCCTCGCTGTCAAAACAATCACAGTTACGGTCGCCCAATTAAAACCGTAAGACCAAATCAAAGCAATCATGCGCTGTCTCGCTCCCGATATCAGTTCATTGAGAGAAGTAAATACTGTAAATGAGTGTCTGCTTTGCTATTGGTCACGCCGCGCGTGTCAACAATGGTCCGTGCACGCCGTCGCCATGACTACGTCGAGTGAATGAACAGCTAAATCGAGCCGAGCACACAAGATAGCCGACATGAGCGCCTCCTCGAGGCAACACGGCATTCTTGACTCTAACAATATTTGTTATTTGAGCCTGAATCCGAGCTGCGTTCACTCGATGGTCGATGGATGAGAGGTAAACACTGATAGGCCATTATCGGGGGCCGAACTTTGACCCTAGCGACGAGCCACAAGCGACGCATCATGTAGAGGGCACCAGGAAGCGAAAAGATCCGCCAGAAATTGTAAGAGCATGCGTATGAAAAGTGCACATGACTTGAAGAGCGTTGGGGATGTTACTGAAAGTAGGAATATTTTCAAAATTGGCAGTCACGAATCGAAATGTGGCTGCTATCGAATCGATGCTTACATAATATCTCATTTCGAAGTAAACGAGAATATCACTTCTGGTTAGCGGTTGTCCATAGTGCCGAAGTGGTGGCTGCATGTAGGAAGGCCACTCTTTAGTAAAAATGCGATTCAACGCTATAGAGGGTGGCGAAAAGCAAAAAGGCGGTGGAACAAAACAGCACCACCTGCCCCCCGCCCCGCCCCAGCACCCTGCTCTGTCCGATTAGTGGCCCATCGAAAAAAAATGTTGAAAAATGTAACTGCGTGCAGGCTGCATTGAATTTTGATTATTGTTAATCTGCATAAGAAAGCCTTGCATTGCATATATACTTCTAAATAAATTTACATACCAAAATTGAAAATGTGGGAGAGAAAACTGAATGCTCGGGTCTTATCGGGTGTCTTGCCCGCTGTGCCGGACACGGTTGCTCCGGGATACGAGCTCGTGACCTAATCGGCCTGGGTCAGCAAGAGCATGCGCCGGCCACGCGTTCCCGACGCGGTATCGGCCCGTCGAACATGGCCACCGCACGCTCCCAATGATTCACTGCCCCCGCCCCCGCCCCCGTCGATTCACTTCGCTTGCATCCACTAGAATCAACATCAAGTGCACGGGTGCATTTGCTTGCCACTCGCTGGAGACAGCAAGGTGTGCGGAGAATTCGGAAATTTTGTCTTTGGGCAATTCGATTTTGCCACGAGAGGGCGAGCTCTCTTGCTACGCGACGGAGCAACGAGAGGAGAACCCAAGTCGGCTGCGCGTGGATTCTTTTAATCAGAGAAAAAGTGGCGAGATGTTGATTACATAACGCGGCGGTAACCCCTCTTCGGGCGTCGCGTGCGGCGCCTGCGCCATGCACGGGGAATCTGTAGCCCGCGATCTCGTGTGCCTGTCGACTTGATCGCAATAATTCGGCGAGATTGGAGCCGGAGAGTCGCCGACGTCCGTCCACACGATTAGCGCACTCTGCGACGCCGACGACGACGTCCGAGAGGCGCCGTACGACGAAGAGATGAAGCTCGAAGAGGCACTCTATCAGTTTTTCGGTGAGTTCGAAACGCCTTCAACCCCCAAGACGCGCGTGGAATGCGCGGTGCACGACGATCGCTCCTGTCAGTGGCATGAGCGAACTCTCTCAGCTGTTTGTTGATTCATCCGCGACGAGGTGGACCATGAACCAAAATATTGCCGTGATAGCGAGCTAAAGATTGGCTTATGAAATCGATCCGAATCTTGTATTGTGTTGGTAAAAGCTGTCTGCGCGGTATCAACGGATTCGTCGCGGATCTCGATTAATTGCTTATATAAAACTCAATCCCAGAGTGACCTTTGACAAAAGGGAGATATAAATGTGATATATTGCGAGGCAGTTAAAAGGAGATGGATGCTGGGATCAGTTTTTCTTGCGTTGCACTTAGAGATGTTGGGGGTGTATAAGAATTAGTCCAATAAAGTTTCAAATCGTTTTTCCATGGAATGGCCAGCCATCCACCCTGGACAAATCATATTGCCAACTGCGGCTTCGACCGAATCGAAGGATTAGCCAGCAAACATCACCGAGATTTGCTAACTAGATAGCGACAGACTCCCGATTTTTATACACGCGACATGTTGTGAAGCTGGCATGTAGCATTTAGCCGCAGCTTCTATTTGCTCTCGAGCAATGGCCCTGCCTTCTGCTTGTTGACACTGTCGCGATAACGCTGAGCCGTGTCTCCTGAGGACTTAATCTCCCAGCCGCAAGGTGAATTATTTACAATGGCCATCAACCTGTCGCACTGCCTGCCTGCCTGCCTGCAACATAAACCACCTACTTGATCTCAAAACGTGTCTGTATCTCTGATCTCGCTCCCGGTCATTTTCTCCATCGGCACCCAGTAGCCTAGACTGCAGAATGTCAACATGGGGCTGCTTCAGGCTAGAATCGGGAATTCCTGACGGTAGCTACGTTTGGATTTGGAAGACCTTGAACGTGGGGTATAGAGTTGAAGCTGTAAATGAATGCATATACTCGAAATTACTGTCAACACAATATATTGGATGCAAATTGTTCGGTAAATTTGATGGGTACCAAATTAATTTGGGGCTTCCTACAGGGTTGACGTTGAGGTTGTAATTCTTTGATGTATCCGCGCGTATAAGCTCTGTGGATTACAGAGCTTTTAGTAGAGTAACTTGTCTCACTACTACACGCAAGATCCCGACACGTGTCTCGAGTTGAGGCTCTACGGCCAATGGCAGGGAAAGCACAAGAAATGCTTTCCGATATCTCCGGTTTATAGCATGCGCTCAACCCGCAGTCAAACATGGAAGCATAGAATAACAAAGTTATTCTGTTATTCTGTAACTTTGTTATTCTATGATGGAAGCTTCTTCTTAACAGAATATTGGAAACTCGGATTCGAAACGTAATTAGTAAACTCTCCGCCATTGAGTTCTGTTCTTTAAATTCTTTGTATCTAAGGGGTTGGTTGCGTTGCTGTTCAGTGTGGACGTGGTTGAGACTTGAGAGATGGTTCAGGTTACCAATACGGTAATAATTGTCGGCGAATCGTGACAATCTTCAAGATCTAATCTCACAACAAGGGTTATCACAAGGTGCAGCATGTCATGTTGACATCAATTACTATGTGTCAATGGTTTAAGAGAAGTAATTGCCTATATAACCTCTAATCAAACATAGAATCTTCTTTGATGAGTTTCTTCACACGTAATTGGGTATTACTATTTGGAGACCTGGGATGTACGGCCAGGATTCTGAGATGTTGACAGTTCTTGCGCAGGTCGGTCTGAAAAATTATTCGCCGTTTTGTTTGGTGATCCTGACCACCATACACTTGACCTGCGGGAGAGAGTTTGAAGGAACTGAAGTTAGTAAAACGGCGTGGAGGAATCCTGCTGTTCAAGTCTTACCATTCTTCGACGCAAGCCGGTAGTCCCATTTATGCTATTCGACACATCTAGGTTAGGTTCGTTAGGCTCATCATCATCCTCATCATTATCCACTTATCTCAGACGCCATTATACCAGGGCCAGTTGTCAAAACAGTGCGTCGTCAACCAAAAAACTATCAAATTGTTCGCCAAATAATTTGGGAACTGTTGCTATACTTATAACTCACAGGACTTTGCAGCTAGGAAAATTCCCCGGTTAACTTTTGAAGTATCGCTCGCATTTTCTGCATTTCTTACTGACCGGTTAATGGGTTGCGATGTTTGCAAAAAAAAATGCTTGAAAATGGATGATTATTTGGACCCCTAAAAACTGCTAGAGACATGTTATCACACATCAATTAATTTTATCAGCAGTACCGCGGCGAAAAGCGACAACCGATGAGACACATGTGCGAGCTCTGTGCCAAATTGCAACAAGCTATCACCCGAACTGCGTCGTCTCAGTTTAACTTCTCGCAATCTGCAACAGTTACAACAACAGTAACAACAAGAACAACAACAAGGAGAGTTATACGCAGAAAGAGAGATGATGAGACGATGTTGTTGTGGTGGTGTCATTGCGTGGTTTCACTGTATGTTGGTGGTGCCTTTGTGCCAGGCCAGCCGACACTTGACAATATGGAGGTCACTCAGCGAATGTTGCCATCGATAAAGAAAAAACACGGCCAATCGATCTATCGCATCGCAGGCATTGTGTGCACAGACAAAAAGGTCAACAGCTACATGGAATTTTGTGAATAGTTTATACGATGGTGTCAGTTTACAAGATAAAGTGATTTGCAAAACAAGTCAATTATAAGTCAGTTTAGGATAAAATTAAATAGCAAACTATTTCCAAGCAATCTCATACGTATGATAGGTGCTCATAACATCCCATTTGAAAGACAACAACCTAGTCTAGTGGAAATGAAGCCCTATGTTTTTTAACACTGGCATGAAAATTGAGACGCTTGACTTCCTGGATTTCCCATATATTTTTTTCAAGTTTTTTTCTTCGTTATAAATAAGATAGTATTTTAAAATTAGATGTCTTAATTTCGGTTCGAATTATGCACAAAAGTAGGTGTTGAGAATTAAATTGTCTGTAATCTTTATGATAGATGTGGCCCCGGGCGTTGCTGTTTTGGAAAATGATATGTTTTAATAGTACTTGTGTTCTTTAAAATTATCTGTTAAAACGGTTCAAATATTTTAAGATATGTTTCAGAATTTTCTGTGTGGATGGATACAAAATTTGGCTGCTAAATTTAATGATACAATAACAATTTCGGAAATGAGGAAAAATGGGAAAACTTCAGACCCCTGAGAGCGACACACCCTACGACGAAATCATAATTTTCTGGAAATATCCAAACTACCACGGAGAATTTTGCAATAATCACTTGAGTCGATACATTCGAGCCACTCATAACAAGATTAGTCACCAAGGTGAATTCGTAACAGGCAAGCGCGATAGCACACTACACAAACGTCGCCATCTCAGGCATTTTCCATATCTGCGAGGGCCGTCATCCCTTCGATGGTTATCGCCCCGTCTCGAGTCCGAGTCACGTATCCAGCCAAGCCAAGGGTAGATGAGTCACCCGCGATGACCGAAGAGGGTTGACTAACGGCTCTCCACGCAGCTGGCTGGCCAACTCCGAGAGAAGTTAGTCACTGCTGGCTGCAGATGGAGCGCCGAAGAGCACACCACGCGCGCGGCTGGGGCATTACTGCTTCAGTGCTTCAGTGCTTCAGTGCTGTTCTTATCAGCGAGCGAGCGACACGTAGAGCGATACAGTGCCAGCAGTGAGATATCAAACAACGTGCCCGTGCGTGTGTCCCGAGTACCTAGATTGGTGTGTGATTTTCTGTCTGCCGGCCGTAACATGGGACTGTTTTCAGGTAAGGAGCCGAAATAGAGCACTTATGAATTTAGATGAAAGTATATAAATTGGGGCCACCCATTAATCACACGCTGTATGTAAAACTATTCGTAAAATCAACTCGATGCGGTATCTGATATGTCGTCCACTCAACGGTTGAAGTGTTTGCCGACCGGCTTGACCCCTTGACGCGCTTATTTGATATGGCGGCCGCCCTGGGTGCATGCTACATAGTACATACACTCGAAGCGACTTGTTTGACGCTATCACGCCGCGTGCAGCGTGCAGCGTGCAGCGTGCGAGCACGTGTGCTCACGGGGATCCCGCACACCCCCGGCGTGACGTGGGTTGTTGGGTGAGACTTTGCACCCTCGGCAATCGCAGAGTGTGACGTAGGTGCGGCTCGCCGTGCCGTCGCGTCTACGACAGGCCGGCAATCGGGGAAGAGGTTCAGGAACCGCGTTATCATGTCGGACATTATGTTGCCTCCAGCTGGATCGACCTCCAGGAGGGCAAGGAAATTAATAAAGGAGTCCCGTGTTTGGTTTTGAAGCCGGATTTCAGGATGCAAGCTATTTCCGGAAATGAAGTTACAATGTTGTGCCCTTCTTGTATCATTTTTGAAAATAGTTTTTCTAGTTCCTTTGTTTCCTGGATAAAGTGAAAACCAAACAAAAACAAAAAACCTATGACGCCCGAGATTGACTCTGGGCCCAAGTACAGAACGAGGGAAAATGGTGGAAGGGGGGGGGGGAAGGGGATTAGGGTAGACGTGGGTGGATAGCAATTTACTTGGAGTAAAAGTTGGTCTGCCTCTGCGCCCCCTCGTCGTCGTCGCGACGCGTGAGAACACGCGTGTGACTCGAGGTCTCTTGGGTAACCGATCACGTTCGGGCCGACAAAAACACAGCCACTGCTGCAACTGCCGGGGTCGCGACCCGTGCGGAGTTTGCCCAGCGACCTGTTGGCCCAACGCCTCCATCCGGGTCACCCCGAATGATAAGCGATTGCAGCGTCTTGTCTCCGAGCGCCGAAGATCCCTGATAGCCCATCGATGGAGCGCAGGGAAAACAAAAAGAAACACCCTTGGTTGATAAAATGAGCACCCTTGCTGTCGCCTTGAGATTATCTAACTAAAGCAGATACCATGGCTATCACCCAACAATTAATATCAGTCATAGTATTTCTTTTAAATCTGATTTTAAAAAAATGTTCATCAGCTACATGTAGCTCTGAATCACGCCGCCGTATCTGGCAACATGATCGTCAACTGTTTTAGTTTTCTGCCTACACGGATCTTAATGACAATCAATAACTAGATGACTTGACTCCAGCGTTTACCCACCAAAGACATTGCCAGAGCGAGAGAGATTCTAAAAAGCACAGTGCTTCGTCGAGCCTTGATCGTGGTAGCTCGGTAAAAGTCTATTAATTTGATGCAGAAATTATTTGCTTCAAAGATAAGACCCCATTGGCGGCGCCTAGTGAAAATTTAATGTAGCCGATATCTTTAAACAATTTCGACGATGAAAAGTGACTCACTTTTCTACCGTTTTTGGCCACTTAGTAAATTAACCGCTATTTAAATTATCGTGACATAAATTGAATTATACCAACGAAGTTCGTCCGCCAATCATGGTCCTACTGGTCACGCACACATTAGTCAACTTTGTAAGACGCATATGACTTCAATCATTGTGTTAAGTCTTGACTCCATTTGAGGTGAACTGAAGGGTGGGGAGCCACGTCATTTTCTCCCAAGTATGCTTTATTTTTTATTCAGGCACGAATTTAGTAACACGGTTACACCATCCGTGCTTTCGAACACGGTTCCCTTGATTCAGATTACATCATGCTTGTGACAGTAGCACTGCTCGGGCATGTCAATAATACAAACAATAACAGAGCGTCGACAGACGCAGCTTTCGGCGGCGTCGACAGCGGTGGTGACCTTTGACTGGGCCTGTCCAGAGAGGCGTCCTTGCGCTACCTCAAGACGGAGTTAGTTGTCGGTGACAGATCTTAGGCCGGGGCGCCGAGGTACAAAGGCCGACTCGACGCCGCGGTTTGTTTTCATTCGTTGAGGCCGGCCGAGAGTGTGGGCCGTGCTCGTTTGATCGCGTCGCGATCGGGGACCTTCTATGTGGTTGACATTGCTGATTGAAACGTTTTATGCCAGTAAATAACATGCTTTAGATAATATTGTAAACTTCTTGGGGATTGAGGTTGAACCCTCTTTCACGATTTTATATCTGGAAAGGAATTATAGGGAGGATTCACAGCCCCTTCAAAAGGTGTACATTTCAATGTAATACGAAAGCGATAGACAAATTCTTCCATCGGCACTTTCGAGGAAGCTATCATAGCTTTATCATGGAGCACTAAACATCTGCGCGCTATATCCGAAAGCCACTCTCAAAATGCAGTATTGACTGCACAGTTTCGAGAGAACTGGAATCGCCATTGCTCGTTTCGTTTCGTACATTTATAATGATAGTCTTTTGAGTAACTGTCTGGCTGAATGGGACCGACTCGACCACGGCTTCCTCTCGCCAAATCGCCGGTCATATTTCGGCGTGATTGCATCTTTTCAAATGCTGCAACGTGAACTTCCCCGCGCGACGACGCAGCGCCTGCATATTTCCCAGCACGTACTCATGGGAACAAGACGGACTCTGCACTCAACACCTTGCCAAAACTGCATCGAACTGCACTTTTATGCGTCGACTTGCGTTGCGCTCTTGGCGTTAGCGCAATGCATCGCGCAACTGCATGTGTCCTGGCGCCTGAAATGTATTGTCGTGTTAACGAAGTTAGGGACTCTAAGATTGATTAGAGTTGATGGCGGAATAATTTTAGGATTCACAAGCAGAATCGAGTATGAAAGCAGAGTACAGCGTTTGGATGAGCAAAACATTTATCTTGCAGCTAATGACTACTACTTCTTTTTTTATTGTTCAGGAATTTCCATCCATCTTTTAGAAATCACGGTAAACCCAACCTCAGCTCTCAGTTCACTAGATGGGTATTGATTGGGTATGGATTATGGGAGCAAGGCTGGCATGCTCCATGTTTCGCACCGAATTCCCATCAACCTGCACCGCAACCAAAACAACTAACAGCCTGCAACCAAAACATTATTCATTTTCTATTTCTTTCTTCTAAGCCAGGTTCATTTATCTCCCGACACTGAGAAAACAATGAATGCCCCGATAGATTAGCCGAATAATAAATCAAAAAGTTTCAGTTTGAGCTGTGAATGTTAGGTTTGTTGATATTGATAAGACTTCGATGTCGTTTGTTTATGATTTCTGCGCCGATATTCACCGATAGCCAGGTATGCGGTAGGGCTAAATTCAAGTGTGAGTTCATTGGCATTTCGCAGGATATTATCATAGGCAACTTCCCGAGTATCCGAATGTTCGGCGAGTCAGAGCACCTCGACTGTTCTCCGAGGTTAAGCAACATCACGCCGAGCCAGGTGTTGCGGGTGGACTTATTCCATCGACGAATTTTACAATTGTTAAACGTGCCATTATGAAATATGAAATTTGTATCACTTGACAGTAAAATTATTATTATTATTATTATCTATCGACACCGAACTTCACTTTGTCAACGACCTCCAAGAAAGAGCAGTGGACATATATAATCGTCTAGTCGATGACCCCCGGTGCGTTTTCGGTTTCAGACTCCGAGCTGGCGATGGGCAGCACGGCGACGCTGCACGCGACGCTCTCAGCAGTGGGTGGCGTCGGCGTCGGCGTCGGTGCCATCAGTCCGCACTGCGCCATCTGCGGCGATCGGTCGACGGGCAAGCATTACGGCGCCGCCTCCTGCGACGGGTGCAAGGGGTTCTTCCGGCGATCCGTGCGCAAGAACCACCTCTACACCTGCAGGTATATAAAAGTGACAGAGGAGGCCCTAGCTATATCGCAATGCATCAAACCACAGTAAGTCAGCCATTCAAGAAGGCCATCTGGTTTTCCCAGGACTACACAATTTTCGTATCTCTCACTTTGTATAGGTAGTCAGTTACGCCCGCATGGTTTGCGACCAGCAAATCTGAGGGGTTACTAATTCCTAAATGAGAATATAGTGTTATCTGGATAGTCTCTATTATAATATATTAATTAACGAGGCTATCTTTTCTTGCTCAGGTTTAGCCGTAACTGCGTGGTCGACAAGGACAAGAGGAACCAATGCCGCTACTGCAGGCTGCGGAAATGTTTCAAGGCCGGAATGAAGAAAGAGGGTGAGTACTGGGTAGTACATTTCTAAAGAGACTCGAGATACTTTTCTTTTGTGAACAGTCTGTAAATATTCTCCAAGCCTACATGGTATATTGAGATTATTTTACAAAGATAGTTTGTGATAGTGGTGCATCTTTTCAACGCCTATCAGCGAGTAGATCCATCGAAAGAACATAAATCGATAGAGCAGGGCTATGAGATGTGAAGAAGCAGGTTGTGTATCTGGCTGCTAGTGATGATAAGATAGCAAGGACAACATGACTGATAACCTTAGCAAATAAGGTTGGGCCCATGTGCTGTTGGATAACATACAAGCAGCACATTACAGCACACCAAATTCCACATGGTTATAGAGCTCTTCAGAATCTAGCATTCTGATTACGTTAGCAGACTTGTAATCTGATTTTTTATCTATAAAAAGTATTGGCATGTATTATGTTCACTTCAACTTAATTAATCAATACTCAGCAAACACAATCAATCGATCGTTTTTCTGGGCCGGCCGATGACATTGCATGTTTTCGACACTTGAAGTGAGTGAATGCTGTTCTATTTATAACTGCTAAAGAGGGAGGGAGCAGCAAATGATGTTCGATTGACAATAATTGTGTACTTGCTAATTATATTATGTTCCATGCTGCATTTTAGCGTGGACTTTTTTCGCACCAAAGTCGAGCCAGGTATCTTTTCGTCTGTAATGATTCACAACTTAGACGTTTTCCTCTTCTGGAAAATATTACGTTGAGATAATGTAATTATAGATTTCTTCAAAATTTAGAAGCGTCTTAAAGTTTCACATTCCTTAGCAAATTTCACAAAATTTAAATTTCATTCTAGTTGATAGCCTTTTTTCTGAGGCCTCATTAATTAGGACGAAAACACAAGAGATAAGGCAGTAATGCCTAGTGGTTATTTTGGCACAGAAGGCAGCATCAGCAAGCACCACTGAGGCCAGCAACTTCTTGCCGTCTAGCACAGGGTGGCTGGGATATTTATTTATTTATTTGTTATCGGTAGTATACATCAATTAGAGTTATACTTCGTCACTTT
>LVVV01431868.1:0-11163 GCA_001676325.1 Amphinemura sulcicollis
GGGGGGGGGGAGGAGCCCCACAACAATACACGTCTTCGTGATACCTTGTATACGAGCGAAGATTGTTTCGAATTCTCCTTATTTATTGTTATTCTCACACGTTGCAAAAGAGTGAAAGATATATTGTCTGTCTATTTCCGATTGCCAGTCTAACTACCGAATAACAGCTTAACTTTGCGTAATGACATCGCCATGAGGATAATATATCTGGGAGACACAATCTGCAGTTATGGCTACCACTGGCTTCAACCAGCACCCAGGAGTTTCAAGAGTTTCTCATTGCACAAAATAGATAAAAACTGAGCCCAGATTTTGTGATCCAAGAGTGTAAGTTACTCCGAGAGTACACAATGATCATATTCGTGGGAAGTTTACATGCATCAGTTGTTTCTCAGTCCATTCATTATGAAATAAGAGTGGAAAAGTACCATGTCATTAAATATACAGTCCGTTTTGAGGCGCAGGTTGTGAATCTCAACTTGAATACATATCTTGCAAGCACGGACTCCATTTCTATTTTCTAGATCCATAAACTATTTAAAACATTTCAACAAAACAAAAACTTCTAATAAACTTATGGCCTTGATTTTATAAATCATTTCTTCGGTAATTAATCTGATTACGATTGTTGTAAAAGTATTTGATTAAAACGATCATGATGAACTGGTAGTGTGCATACCACCTACCAATTATCTAGCCTATTGTGCAAAAATTAATGGATACCTCGTAAATTCGATAAAATTTACATGGTTGCATTATTTAAACAATTAAACTAAGAGTTATATAGTACCTACCTTAACCTATAGTCAATCTTGCAAGTTGGTAGTTTTCCGATACCAACACACACATCCATGCAAGAGATTTGTTCATAAATCTATTCAAGTCCCAAATTGAAAGATGGAATCTAGGAACCTCTCAGACAATCATTTATCACAAATGACGTTTAAAATAATTCCTGTCCGTACTAACCTAAATTCACCTTTACTACGCTAGCGATTTGTGGGATACATCCCTAAAATGCATATGTACACAAAACCCAAGAAATTCTGAAACAATAAGATAAAACCAGTTCTTAACCATTGGTATTTTGTATAAATTCATACATGATGTACTTTTGCACATTTACTAAGCAAGTGCATTCAATAAAACATGCTATTTCTCTTAAGTTGGAAATCAATGCGGGCCTCTGAATCATTTAAAAACAAAGAAAAAAACTCTTAAAACGTGAATCCTCTTAAAAAAACCAGTACATTCTACAAGCTAAGCAGAAGATCATCACTAACTACGTGAACCCGCCTCTCAACTTCTTAACCTTATCGGCGTATGCGACGTCCAAGATCTCGTTCTTAGCTGCCGACTCGGCAGGCTTGACAAAGTAGGGACGGTAAGGCGGAGGCTTTGCGCCCGACTTGGTGGCATTGGCATACCGCGCCGTATCGTTGCGCTGGCGCAGGTGCGCTGGGATGTCCTCCTCCTTGACGTGCACCAGGCGCGTGTCCGTCACCTCGCAGTCGATCTGCATCAGCGTGACATGGTGCGGCGGTGCAGACATCGACTCTGCAATCCCCGAAAACAACAGTCAGTAACAGCTTTGAATGTGGAATGACTTTGGAATTTACACACAAAACCGTAGAATTTAATGAAATCCCTGCCCTTTGGCTTTCAATGCAAGAGATTTCATTTAGTGTAATGCATAATTTATGGCTCTAAACTCCTATTCATTTTGAACTGTAAAATAACAGTTTCAAAACTCACCAGGCCACACCTGTACATTGAGCCCAGGGTGTGGGCAAAACTGTTTGATTCTTTTGCTTACACCCAGCAGGTTCTTGATTTGTAGCGCTGTTTTAAATCCTATCAATCTCTTAGTGGATGGATATTAATTATAGGAAATATTGTGCCTAACAATAGTTAAATGATAGCCAGTTGCAAGTCCTGTGCAGAGGAGAGCCTATCTCCTTCACAAAATGGCGCGCGAACGCCATCGTTCACTCACCGTTGATGAGCAGAGCCGGGAGGAAGAGTGACATCTTGGGGCGCAGTGTCTTGTTGTGCGCCATCGCGGGCAGCAGCAGGTGGTCGCCCGAGAACGAGACAACGTAGAAAGTGTCGTCACGGCGGTGTATCGCGTCGAACAGTGCAGAGTACGCAAAGTCGGGCCTTGCGCCGTACAGCTCCACCTCTTGGCCGGCCGACACCGGTCTGCAATGGGGAAAAGTTGTAGCTATTGCGCAGTCAGGTTTCCCTCAAAATGTTTCTCTCGAAATGAACACTGAACTTACAGGTTTCCAATATTCTTAACACTCAAGTCTCAATACCATCAATCTTGAATTCAATACTGAGCTTTATAAATTGACTGCACTTGAGGGTTGTTTGAAATTGATGATTGATAAAAGATATTGCACAAGTTATTTAAAAAAATGCATTAAGAATTAACAAAATTAACTTCAGGCTGTGTGCAAATGTGCAAAATAGTGCCTTCCTCAACCTTTCGTACCTCAAAGCACAAGCAAATTGATTTTCATTCGATAGCCATGCTCACCTCCTGAAGTTTCTCGGCTTCCTCTTCGGCTTGAAAATGGGCGGAGTCTTCTCGACGGGCGGCGTTGGGGGCGTGACAAACAACTCGCCGATGAGATTGCTGTCAGCAGCACGAGTTAGATTGTCCGAAACGCGGTCTACTCCGATCCACCTGCAAAGAGCAAGACGGCACCAGAATTTAGCAATCAAACAAAGAGCCAGCAGATTTCATGGAACACTATGGATTAAAGTTTACAAATGAATAAAACCTTGACATCTAAGAAATTAACAGCTTAATTACCTAAACAAGTGGCATACACCCATCACCTTTACAAAACATCGACCAAATTTAGTCTCATATGAACATCCTAAAACTATAGTCTAGGTATGAGTAACCCACCTTCGCAACTCGCTGTCTAGTCGTATGGACTCAGTCTGGTTAATGGAGAGTGGACATGTGGCATGTGACGTGTTGCGCGAGGCGTTCCTGTCGCTGAACGGCGCTGGCACATCTTCGCCGACGCCAGCCGGGTCGGTCCAGAGTAATGAGCGGCCGTGGTGGATGTGTGGTGCTCGAGCAGAAGGCATTGGGTCCGACATTGGACCGAGGGCGCCGCGGTCAAACACGCCTCTGGAGGGGTAGCGGAACATTAGCAACGGTCGAAAATTGCAAAACAATCCTAGCCAGACACTCGAACAACAAAGCATGGATAGAAAGAATAGCCAAGCTATGAATGGTGTCTTTGAAGGATTAATGAGGAGTTGAAACTCTGAACGAAAACCATATTCATAGGCTGGCAAGATTGTTTATGATCTTCTCATTACATTTTGCTATTAGTAAGTAAGGGAAGGACGTAAACTATAAATGTGTTTAAATTGATTGGTTTATAGCTTATGTTTAACAATGCACTATTAAGATACCACAAAATTGAGCTCTGTCAATCTTTGCTCTCTCCTCAATGAACTCGCCCAATGTTCATACATACACACTTCGAATAAAACAAATGAGTGACTCACCCCAAAGAGCCGAGATTTAAAGAGACCATGAAGAGCACGGCCAACAATGCCGTCGTCTTTTTAGGGTTGATGGCCATGATGCTCGGCCTCTTGAACGGAATGTTTTCAGCGCAACGGTTAAGTCGCTCTTTGAGTGCCGCGTTTTCCGTGCGAAGCGCAACATTCTCTTCTTGGAGATCACATATTTGGTTTTCGAGGGCCGTCACATACTCTTTCTTCTTTTTGCGTGAGAGGCAAGCAGATTCGCGGTTCTTGATCATTCTTTGCTGCCGTTTTATTGCTTTAATTTCTAGTTCCTGCAAATGGGGATAGTCTATTAATCCCAAGGGTAGGTACTTCATTCAAAATGATTCCATATTTTTTTAAATTACACATCTGTAGACAAAAAGAGGCCTTGTTGTTAAACTGGCTACATGTTAGTTTCTAGCAACTGCTGTTCTTTTAAAACCTCTCTAGCAACTCTCAGAAATTAAACAATACTAGGTAAAAGATAATTTGTTTTTGGTGTGAGCCAAGGCAATGACAATGGTATTTGTCTAATGGCATTGGTAAATAAGTGGATGATGACAAAGAACATAAACCTCATCCTAATCCTAAAAAGGAGGAGGGGAAACCTGGTGCTGGCAACTGTTGAAAAGCACTTGGGGGACCACCAGGTTTCATCCAAAGTACAGTACAACTTCAACAGCAGGATTCCTCCATGACATACTACAAAGCTGGCTGATGACCTAAAATCACTCACTCCAAGCTCTCTCCCAAAGAGAGTTAGTCATGTGTACAGGAGATATCCATTCAATGCTTAACCCAGAACAATGTTGCTTAAATTTAGAGATCCCAGAGAACTGGTGTTTCCAACAAGCTATTCGATTCTGTACTAGGTAGGTAGGTGGCAGTTAGCAGGTTACTTCTCGGTAATCTAGAGGTAGAAAGATTGTTACACCACCAAGACATGAACGTATCTACCTTCCAAACAAACAGCATCCTGTGTGCAAATTGCATACCATCTTCGACCTCAACATACCAACGCAACCTAGCAACCAAACCAAGTAAAGTAGAACCCACCTGCTTCACGGGTGCGACACACTTGACAGGCTGGCTGCCTACCACGACGGAGCCAAGCAGTGAGCCAGGTTTTCCCAGCACTGGCTCCTGCTTAATACTGTGCTGCGGCTGGGGAGAGGGTCGTGACCGCTGGCACTTGACCTGTTGTGTGAACGCGGCAAAGTCCTGCGCTGTCAGCACGATTGTTCGCGAGTCTACGGGAAAAAATAGTTTTGGGTCATAGAAAGAAATTAATTAACGTCTACAGCCTGGTTTGAAAATTGTTAGAGAAATCTCACTCACCATGCTCCTTGCGCTTGGGCATATTTATAGTTGGTGCAGCAGTAGCGAACGTAGGACATTCGGGTTTAGGTTGGATCTTGACACGCTTGGCACCGATCACGACCCGCGTAGGTACGGCGCCAGGGGCGGCCAGCACCCTCAGGCTGGTCCCAAGGGGCGGTTGGGGAGAGCTTGGCGGGCTGCCATCGGAGCCCTGTGGTGGCGAGATTGGAGGCGTCTCCAGTACAAACTGAAACATGCGACAGGCAGAGTCAGGCGATGTGAAGGGCACAATGGTGTCAGAGGTTGGTACAGATTATTGATTGGTTATCATGATAGGGAAAAAATTGTATCAAATTGTATTAGTTTGAAGAAAAGTAATAGGGCAATTATCTTAGTTTAGCATGTCAGCAAGAGTATGAAGTCAGCCTCATTCCCATGGTGAGTCCCCATTGCATCGGCACCTTCAGAAAGCAACCCACCTTAGCGTCGGTTAGATCCCCGCTCAGCCAAGACTCTGTGCTGGAAGACGACGGCGACGGCGATGGCGGGAGGTGGACAAGCGGAGAGTCAGGCTCCATTTTGATCTCGTCCTTGATGAGACAGGTGGCTCCCTCCGGCAGTGTGGTCATGTGCGGGAAACTCCACTGCATGGGTGTGTCGTCGTCCAGCTCCTCAAGAACTGGGTACGGCTCGATCAGCTCTTCGTGAAGCATCGCGGTGCTGCCTCCACCGTCGCTACGCAGGAGGTGGTCCGCCGACTCGTCCAGCAGCATCGGGATCTGCGGAACCAAGGGGGGACTTTAGTTGGTAACTCTCTTATATTATTACATACACACTCTGATGGCACATTGACCAAGCAAAGTCGTGTGGAGAGAGCAAAACTGCCTTGTAGAACTGCCTTGGTTCTATCTTGAAGACCACCTATCCCAGTTGTGGTTTTTCCCAGATTTTCCATAACCATTTCAAGCAAATGTTGGGACAGTTCCTTCTTCGGACATGGCCGTCTCCCTACCACATCCCCTACTGTATCCCAAACCTTTCTGACAGCCTTTAAAGACTTAAAGAGTGGCTCCCCTCCAGCATGCATGATGCATTGGTGACTCTAACATGATTTTGAAAAGATCATTTTATATTGCTCTGGTACAATGTATTCTGTGTTTTTTCAGCAGGACATTCAATGGATTATCTATAAATGGATCAATTACCAATGGAGTATCTATGTGATGAAAGGTGTGCTGCATAACTAAGAGGATATTGACAGGGTTGATAGCAACACAAGTCTCAGTTTCAAAAAGTGGTATCCTTATTTTATTGACAGTAATCTCTATTTAACCTTGAGATAGAATAGGATTTCCAAGCTTAAAGAGCTTTCAGTGTCATCTTGCTAGTGTTCAACGAAATCAGGTTTCAAAGCTGCCCAAAACTCTGCTGGACAACTTGCTGAGCATGGGGTATAACAAGTAATTTTCAAACACTTTTCTCACTCTGGCATGGGTCCTTTGATGACCAAAACGACATTGTTCTCTTAATATGTGATATGGTGTAGTCTCATTGATAGTGTTCAAAAATCACTAAACAATTGGAAAATGGCCAGTCGATTTTCCTATTTATTGCCGCTACATTCAGATCATGGAGACAGCTTTATGACAACTAGTTTTCCTATCTCATTGGCAAAACCATCCCCTTCACCTCTCAAAATTACTGAAATGCGATCTCTTGCAGGGTTTCAACTTCAGCACCCGACAAAATATAATACCTACTCAGCGTCTTCGTTCGTAGAACGAAAACACGTTTTACACACTAAATTTATTGGCATCGTATCCACCAATGCTGTTGGAGGACTGTGAACCTAAAGGCATTCCGGTTTTCGGTCTAAACGAGTTGTCATTAGTAAGTCACCAATGCTGCCAAGGTCATTGAAAAGAAGAACCATGGTATCACGTAACATGTTTTGGAAATTGCTTTCTCTCTCGATACCTCTCGATAACCTGCTACGCTGGCCTAACGACCAAGTAGACACTTAGGTTGACTTTGAGAAAATATTAAGCTGAAATCTGGCAAGAGCCAGAGGCAAAGTTATAAGAACACCGCATGCCATCAAACTATCCAAATTGGCTCCAGTTGACAGACAAGTATTTTACCTCAAGATCGTTGGATAATTGCTGCAAGAAGTCCTCAGCAGGCGACAGTCCATACTCCATTTCTGAAAGGGGAGAAGTGAGATAATTAGTGACAGGACAATCAAGTTTGTGGCGGCCTCTGGTAACAATTTCGTAAAAAAGTGTCGTGTTTTGAAAAAAAATATTGAATTGGATGGTTTGTGTCATGTTACTGCATAATTTGCTACCAAGCACTTGATAACCCCTTTTTGCGTCCCATTATTCTTTCCCCAGCCATCCATCCTTGGGATTCATGACACTATCAAGTGATAGCGAATATTTATTTGTACTCAAAGACAAGTATCCTAGACACCTTTTACAATCAACCTGCCAATCATACTGCATGTCCATGCAAAATTTTTCAGGTGCATTCAAGAAATATATATTGTATGCTAAAGCAATTTTTTATTTTCTCTTTATCGCTACGAAACCAGTAAAACATTGCCCAATAGCAACAAGCATTTCGTAATCCGATTAGCTTGCCGCAATTAAATAGTAATCACTTAGTGCAAGTGATCTTGAGATTGAAACTTTCCTATTATTATTGCAAATTAACGTGCTTCTGTACGAGCTTGGCCGCACCATTGCCAAGGGCTGGTCAGTTGCTATAAAAAGTTATATAGACGAACGTTCTAGAATATTTTACACGCTTCCGATTCAATCCATTACAACACTGGCAACTGCACTTCTACTTGCATTGCAGCGTGAATACAGAAATTGATGTGCATTAATTAGACACCATTAAAATTCGACCAAAAATTATTTCATTCGAGCAAAGGTCAATAATTCCACCATGCATGGTTGGCCATAATAAGTGCACGCAGTTTGAACGAGCAAATTACCTGGTTAATCCACATATTTGTACACAACTACACGCTAATTCAGGATAATCTCGAGGATAATTTAGACGCGGGCATGCAAGCGTCTTTGCATGTGTCAAGACAAAGCCAACGTTCGGTGGGTACTTTTTCTAATGTTATGATCACGCCTCGTGTAAAGTGTTCTGTAAACACCTTCTCTTTCGTCTTGAGCTTGACTCCTCGGTCAACGTCAACGCTCTGTACCAAGGCCAAGGGCTTCTTTGCCCCAACCCATGAGCCCGACAGACCACAGGCTAGACGACGTCGAGGGCTACCCAAATCATTTCAAAGAAGGGCGTGCCCTTTGCTCGACACACCATCTCAGAGTCTGGGTTCTCTCATTTTCAATCAATTTTTTATTCGTCTTTCGAAGCCCGCATCAAAAACACTAGTGATCAAAAGGAATCAAGAAAAGACAAGCAAATTTGTAGACACTAAAGTTTGGAACAAACATTTTTTAAGACGTAGTTGAATACGTAATGATAAAATTGAACTGCCCATTACATGATTTTGTAATTTATCAAGTTTTCACGTAGATCTACTATGCTTGACAATTTTTCGCCTTCTTTTTTCGGCGAGCAACGACTCTTGGTACACAAGAGCTGTCGATGATACAAGTAGGAAACCGAAATAGGGAAGCAAACAGTAGCAAGTCAAGAATGCACGACACTCTAATGTGCGAAGGGTGTTGCAACCCTGGCAGTCTAGAAGAACTTTATCGCAGTTGCAACTTCCATACTACACGATCAATAATGTAGTGTGGTCAGTCCGTGTGCATAAAATACAGCAGCATTAAATAAGTTGTAATCCATATTTCTGGAAAGATGTTCTCATTCTCAAACAGGAAAACCACATTGGTTCACATCAAGATAATGTTAGAAATAAATCAATTTTGATCGGACATGTCAGTGTTCCCTTATCCAGTGGGTCAACGAGTTGAAGGCATCGGTTTAAAGAGACTTTCAATATAAAACTAATCAATTAAATCGATCGATAATGCGATCAAAAATTCCACAATCCTTGACAGCCGCATTACAGTACAGTAAATGTAATAACTCTAACCGACCACAATCATGTCTCATTAAAATAGAGTGCTCACACTAATCACAAGTAATCACTCCGCCATCATCGTATAAAAAGTGCGTCTCGAGATAAATTGCTTCGGCGCACAATCGCACGCATCTCTTGTGTACTACAGTTGCAGTGGCTGGGTGGAATAATCGCAATAATGGGGTCGGAACTTGCGAGGAGACATTCCGCGTCGACGCTCGCGGACTGCGCAAATGACGACGTTGCGCCGGCAGGAGCGGGTGAACTCGGCAGAATTTCGGCCGTTCACCTTCGCGACTCACAAACGGCTACGTACCTATATTATCTAGCTGCAGAGAGCCGTGGTGCGGGAGAGGGGCGAAAAACAATACGCATGGCTGAACAGGAGCGCTGACGAGGCATGGATGGGTAGTTTTTCGAATTATTATACGGTCGTTACTTATTTTGAGGAAACCCTTTATAAACCGAAACTAATTTCCCCACTTTCATTTAAAATCGATAGTTATTTGAATTCTTCTCTCTCACAAAGTACATATACTTACCATTTTACATGCATTAGTGAATAGTGGATACAGAAAATGACACCAGAAGCACTGCCTTTTAAAATCAAATATGGCCATGTTTCGATCAGTAAGGAAAAAGGGTGAGTCTAGTCTGCCACTCTAAGGCTATCAAGACTCTCTGGCGCTGCCTACAGCTGAATGCGAGGAGATGACTAATGAGAAATCGTGGAGGACTGGATGAATATCAGCTGGTGTCCTGGTCGCCATGTCTTCGTTACGAGGAGGAGGTTCATTCTGTCATTCATTCACGGAAAAATGGTGACTCAATGTGCCGAAGGTGAACTCTCTTTCAGTGGCGTCTTATAATATCTATAATAAAATATATTATATTTATAATTATCCGAGGGAAGTATAGAAGGCATTGCCATGCCTACGAACTACAAAGCATGCGATGAGGGTAAACAATTTATTTTCGGTGGAGGTAATCAGAGGATATTTAAAGCCCATAGAAGTGAATGTAGATATACGCGATCACTGAATTCTGATTCAACAGCACCATTAGCATGGCCAAGAATGACATGCTCCTGCATTAAGTGGCGGCTGACAGACTCGGGACAATATCAGTGTCCTTAATTTATCTTCGGATTCCTGCTCAAAGCGTTTATCTCCAAATCTTGCTTAAATGTCCATTTATAAACTTATTGAATGTCTTACAGTAGGATTTTTACATTAGGTATGGTCTGGGTTTTGGAGCAGACTCTTCTACATGATTATAGTTAATTTACGACCCTGTTATATACAGATATAAATAATGTGTTATTTTTTGCTCGGCTGTCTGATAAAATCAGATGCCTTCGGTAAACTCCTGCGCCAACAACAACAAATCGGGATCCCACAATCTCGTGTTTTTTGGGCCACTTTGGCTGGCCACCCCAACGGTCTTTAGACCAAGTCACTCGTCTAAAGACGACATCCCTCTGCAATCCTGCTGACGCCACTTTTCTAGCAGAGCACTTTATTTGGCGCACCTCCATCCTGCGGGCTCGCCTTTACATTTTTGTGGTTTGCGCCCATTAGAAAATTTCTAATACTCTTCGTGCTTTCTCATTGCAGCGGACGTTTTCAGAGGAGGGTTGATAATGAACAGAACAAAACTCGCGAATAATCCACAACGTTCTACCAGAAGTGTTCTATGAGTGAAAACTTAAAAATAGTTTAACATCGATCGTAAACTATGTAACATCAGACATAAATTGGACGACGGTATGCACATAGGAAACATACAAATAACTTTCGCAGTAGCTAACTGAATTCTGCAACTACATTGATAGTTTGTCATTATATATGGACCTTCAAATATGGTGGCTCAGGTTCGAACCCTCGTTTTAGGAACATGATTTTTGTGATTTGGTTTGGTTCACGAATATTTCGCAGCTTTTTTGAAAGCATGACACTCCTCATCATGCTCCAATACCTGATTGACAATTAATTGACGAGGCCTAGCAAACTGCCAGGTGTTTTTGTCGCGAATGATATGTCGCACAATGATAGCGGCACCTAGTTCGACAATAGGGGCCAGGGTCAATCTATTCTTCGCCTTTTATCAGTGTTTGCCGAGTGTACCAGTAAAAACGTGGGATGCGCGTAACGCACTGAAAAAACGATTGCAACTATAGTTCATTCGCTATATCGATGTGCAGAGGGCTTAAGTGGCAATTAGGAGGTCTT
>LVVV01431869.1:0-11163 GCA_001676325.1 Amphinemura sulcicollis
ATGGCCGCTACCCGGTGTTCGGCGGTTTCGGAGCAAGTCGGGTAGAGTAGGTTATAGCAGCATAGAGCAGGATTTCGTGCTCCCGCTCGAGAGGTGGTGTGTGAGCTCTACCCTCACTCTACACTACTCTACCCTGCTCTACCCTACTCTACCCTACTCTACCCTGCTCTAGAGAAGGAAAGAGCAGTCTGCCGAACAAAGCTATTGTAAACAGAAATAGATAATTAGACACTTCGAAGAGATTCTAATATAAATTTTATTGAATACTGCCCTGTATCCAGCATATGGATTTCAAATGTAACTATGTATTATGATGGCGTATTAGGACATATTGAACAACATGTTTATGTTCAATTGAATAAACCCATTAGAATTTGCAATCCTACCGTGGTAACAACCTTGTAAAGTTAAGGACCTCTAATGCGTTCGGCTGTTCGCTGCTATTGTGGAGTTTGTCATGGCGGTAGAAAATTCACCCAATAGGTTATGATAATCCCGTTCAGTGAATTCAGCCCCATGTAAGTAAAGTGCGTATGTTAACCGGCAACAAATTTGGAACTTCAAAATTATTTCCTCAGACTGAAAATGTTCAATACGTAGCTTTGGCAGCAATGCTTTTAAGATATGAATGGCTCTAAAAGGGAACGGATATTTCTAAGAATAACTGACAGATCTAAGTTAGACAAGTTCCAAGGTTTTCATTTCAAAATTTCAAAATTTCTTTGCAATCCGAGCTTCCGTTTTACCGCAACTCTGCGAACAAACACACTCATTTTAAAGCAAGCAAATAGCCCGTGCTTTTTGGAGTGAGGTGATTGGGAAGATTCACTCTGAGCTCTATTCATTCAAGGTTATTCCGTGTGAATTTAAAGTTTTTTTAACCTTTAACTAAAGAGTCGCTAAAGTCCCTGTGACCCAGTGTGGAGGCTAAAGTTGCTATTCACGAAGCAGTTAGTGCCACTTGGGAACTAAGATGTTTTAAAGTAATTAAGAGGTGTCCAATCCTTACGAAACAACTCTCATTTCAACATTTTGGAAACCCCGGTCCCCTGTTCTCTGAGATCACCTAAGTTAAGCAACATTACGCTGGGTCAGGTATTGGATATTGGAACTGCCTTAACTATGCAGGTATTGGAACAGCGTTGCCAGATGAATTAGTCGTTGTATCGCTTTAAAGTCAGATTGTTGCAATTTCTTTTTTAATCTTCTAACCTTGATCATTATCTCCCAGGTGCTGGACGCGAAGTGCAAGCCTGTCGACGTGAAAGTGTTAGACAACAAAGACGGCACGTACACCGCCAACTACTGCCCCAACGCAGGCAACCGTCACTCAGTCCTGGTCAATTACGGCGGGGTGGCCACGAAAAACAGCCCCTACCGCGTGTTCGTCTCTGAGCCCGCCAACGCCAGCAAGGTGCAGGTGTTTGGCCCTGGGGTGGAGAAGGGTGTGCGTTCCAACGTGCCTACACACTTCAACATTGACTGCAGGGAAGCTGGCCAAGGTAAGTGTTGCTCCTTAGAGGACTGTTTATTTAGCCGGAGGTGTTCAAAGCGATTCAAGCCTGAGAAGTCCAGAATCAAACAACCAGCCGTGCTTAAACAACCAATAACTACTCAATGCTTAAATCATAGTGATATCACGCACATTTTCAACATCTTCAGCATTCTTGGGCGTCTTGGAATTTTCTTGTCATAGGAATAATGACATCGTGTGCTAGCTGGGTCCACTGTTGTGGTTTGAATTCTCTGAACTTTAAACATGACGGATAAAGAATCCCAGAACTTTCTTGGGGCGTTCATGGGATATTAAGGGCGCATAACCAGCATCGCTGGCCCCCAGGCTCGAACCTAGAATAGAAGAAATAGGGATCCTTTCTTCTAGAAAACTTCCGAGTGGAATGCTTCCAACGTTGCCTATGCTCGCAATGTCAAAGTGGTGTTACATCTTTGGCTGTTGTACCAAACGCTTTAGAATGCTAGAAACACATGATCTTTGAGATCACCGAAGTTAAGCAACATAGCGCTGGTTCAGGTACTGGATAGGTGACCTCTATACCCATTACAAGTTCTGCTTGGAAAAGAGTTTGGAGGAACTGACGTTAGTACTTCAACTTCACTTCACTTGCATATCAGCAACAGCACTACAGTATTGGATTTAGTGGAGGAATCCTGCTGTTCGAGTCGCACCGTCCTTCGGAAGGGACGCTAAGCCGATGGTCCCCTTTGTGCTATTCTACAGGAGTAGGCTACGTGCCGAAACTAACTCTCTACCCTTCTAGGCTCAGTTTGGATTCTTGTCATCTGTATTATTTACCCTATCATTCATCGACTTCATTGGATCAGCGCCAAAGGAGAGGAATAACAATAAATCATTAGATACCAAATCAACCATTAAACCAATGAATCAATTTGGTTGTTGTGCAGGCGACCTCCAGATCACGCTGCTGAACGAACAAGGCGGCGACGTGCCCCTGGAAGTGACCGACAACGAGGATGGAACATACTCGGTGGACTACTGCGCCCCCGTGCCAGGGGTTTACACAGTGAGGGTCAACTACGGAGGCAAAGCCGTGCCCCAAAGCCCGATCAAGGTCGCGGTGCAGTCGCACGTGGACGTCTCCAAGATCAAGGTCGATGGATTGGAACCCAGTGAGTATTTTTCTATGTGATACGTCTTGCTAATATCTTAGGTTGGGATATATGTCGTATCAAAACTCGCCCAAGATCTCCACTCGTTGGTACAGCACCAATGTGGGTATTCGCCCCGTGTTGTTCGACTCTGTTAACATTTAGAGTTGGTGCCAAAATCAATCAACTGGTTAGTTTTACCGGGAAATTGCCAATTTAAAAAAATGTTGTCTTCTTTTATCCTCTTGCTAGTTCCTCCGATTTTATGAGATCATGTAATATCGCAATTTTGGGAAATTCTATGTATTTTAAGATTTTTCGAACCGTTACAAAAGTGTCAGCGGTGGGATTTTTACAGTTTCAATTATGTGGATGTATTACATTTACCTAATTCATTTTACATTAATGTTTTAAATGTAAACATTCATTTCCACTGTAGATATCTTCTTTGACTTCAAATGATTGGCAATTATATCTCAGCGTTCTTGAAAGTTTCCTGGCCAGCTTAGTATTGGTAGCCTGCAGTGGACAGGAATGGACATTGAAAAGCTCATCACGTCCACACGATTCATCTGTTGACATTTCCACTCATCTCGAGTTGTTTTGCTCAGCCGCGCCTGTCAACAGTCTCCAGCAGTTCCGAGTGATCACTCAAGGAGCTGGCAAAGCAGATTTCGCTGTCGCCATCACCAGTCCTTCCGGAAGCCGTGTCAAAGCACACGTGATACCCACGCACGAGGGCTTCTTAGTCAACTTCACGCCCACCGAGCTTGGAGAATATCTGCTTAGCATTTCGTTCGGCGGCGAACCGATCTCGCCGTCGCCGTATCGTCTGACTTGCATGCACGGCAGTGATCCTGGAAAAGTGCGAGCCTCAGGACCAGGACTTGAGAGAGGAATCGTTGGGAAACCTGCCGAGTTCTGCATTGACACGAGAGGTGCCGGCCAAGGAGGATTGGGTGTCACTGTTGAAGGTCCTTGCGAAGCAGCGATCAACTGTAGAGATAATGGTGATGGTACATGTTCCGTTGCGTATCTTCCGACGGAAGTTGGGGATTACGGTGTAAATATCACGTTCAATGATCAACATATCCCTGGATCACCATTCCAAGCGTTGGTTGTACCCGAAGCGGACCTCAAGAAGATTAGGGTGTCGGGCAATGGGATACAGCCACATGGTACGGGAAGTGGTGGACTTTTTCGCATGCATGGCATTCACTTTTCGCACTAATGGCATTCGTTGATAGCAAGTTTAATTTTGCTACTCTTTGAATTCTCTTTGGCAATTTGTTTAGATATGTTGTGATGTAGATTTACTTGTTACTCGTTCATTTGACAAACTATTAACTAACAAGATTGTTTTCAGTTTGTGCATGATAATTGTTAACTAACGCATATCTCCACTGTTTTCTAGCCTTGTTCCTGTTCTCCCTAAGCAGTTTGCAAGGTGCAGCTCACAATCACAGTCGTAGTCGTCGCTATCCCGTAATTTGTGTTACGTGTCCGTCTCGTAGTTGGTTGATGTTCGTCACTGCGTGTTTGCGAATTTCAGTTGAATTTCAGTTCGAGTTAAGCAACCTGGTCAATCCGTACTGCATCTTAAAGACTTCTCTTTGCCCCAGGCGTCTACGTGGATTCGCCCACTGACTTCGTGGTGGACTCTCGGGCCATCGCTAAGAGGGACGATGGAAAAGTAACCTGCACCATCACGAATCCGTCGGGAAACAAGACGGAGAAACTCATCACCCCCCTGGCAGATGGCACGTATCGCATCAGCTATACGCCGTTCGAAGAAGGTGCGTTTACTGACCGCGTTTCTTGTTCGTACGCGCGGCTATTTGTTCCGCCTTCTTCTTTTCGCTTCGGAACTACTATTTCGCTAACGATATCGATAATTTTATAAAAAAATATCAATATAATTACGTCATTCGATTGGGTGCTATCTCCAAATTCTAAATTTAAATTGACAAATGGTAGTAAGTTGTGCTTCAGATCGTCGTGAAGATGTTAGCTACTTTAAAAGGTTCTGGTTAGGTTTATTGATTATTGGCTAATTTAAGTAATTTAGAGTCAATTAAGGTGACAAAGGAAAGGTTAAAGGTTGTTTGTGAGAGAGGAATATCGTATTCTTGTAATTATTCTCGGATATTCGGTATACCTAAAGGAGTTGATCTAAGCTAAGTGATAGCGCGTCTTGATGGTTGGAGTAGGGGCTGGAGGGGGCAGAAGGAAAGCGCCATTTAAATCTGCCACCCCTCCGCGAGCTGGTACAAGCACAGAGTACAATTAAAACTCCCATTCGCTGTTTGAAGTTTGAGCTTCGTGTTCAATCGCACTTTTTTCAGCAATCATAAATAATCAAATTTATTTCGTTCCCACTTGAATTATGTTAAAATTGCCATCACGTTGTTATATTATTGTAATTCATTCCTTTTCAAATGACTGGGATTTAAACTATTGAGTGGTTTGAGTTTTGTGAATCGAATTTCCAACTGACACAAAGTGCATTTACGATGAGAAAAAACAACCCCTTCATTGAATCTTCGTGTCATGTTTATTCAAGCAGCCAATCAATAGAACAGGTCAAGCGTTGGATTTACTTATTTCTACTGAAAACATAGTGAAGTAAAATTTCAGAGATACTTGAATTTTCTTCAGCCTCATGGTTCGTTCTTGTTCACAATCAATCAAAAATAGTTGCTAAGCTCTCCTATTACTTTTCTCCCCTCCGCTAAGATTCCCCCACCCCCAGCTCATTTATAAAGGTGTAGAAAGTCGTGCGTCCGTGCCAATAGTCCCATCTTCTGCTGTCAAAATCGCGGCCACCTGACTCGCAGACTCATGCCTTTGAAAAACACACCGTCGCCGTTGTTTCGCCTCCATTGAGAATTGAGATCATTCGAGCTTTGATTCTACTAGAAACCTACCTTCTTAGCACAGTGAGAAGCCCACTAGCAAGCCAAGCACACCTCTCAAGACGCAACGCCGACGATATCCTTTTTTAAGACGTGGCTTGATCCTTTTCACCGTGCTGACCACACTGCTGTATAGGTACATCATTGGCGTGCGTTGGGCTTGCTTAGGGGGAAGAATCATTATTACATTTCGAAACCACACACTATCATTCAGGCATTTCATGTTATTCCGTGATGCAAACTAGCGGCGCCAGGCGCCAGGCGCCTGTGCATTCAGCACCCATGGAGCATATTAGCACAGATATAGGATATTAGAGAATGCAGAAAGCAAAGTGTGTGCTTTCAAAAGTTACTAATATGCACCTACGGTGCAAAGGCGCCATACAGCACTATGTTTGCTAATGAAACGGTTCTTCCCTTGCTTTCATAGACTGCACGCCACTGACACATTCCAAGACATTTTTCAGTGTCATACTCGAAAGAAATCTTGGCCCTGTTAGTGCCAGCTATTGTCGACTGCTTTTTTTCATGGCAGCGCAAAAATAGCCCCCGAAAATGTTTGCCATTATTCGAAAGAAGAAAATAATTGGGTGATAGATAAGATAGAGCAATTAGTCTATACCAAGTTCGCAAGGCAAATACGACGAGTTCATTTCAGTGATAGATGAATAACGTCAGTCTCAGATATTGGCATAAAGAAGCGAACAGTTTTCAGCTTCAAAATAACATAGAAATAGAGTTTTTAACATATAGTTTTTGTCTTGCGTGGAAAATGCGTGGAAATGTTGTGGGAAATGAGCTCGCTCTTGATGTATGTGTGACTTTTCCAGGTCGCCACACGATTGACATCTTGTACGACGGCCTTCCGATCCCTGGCTCCCCGTTTGTCGTGAACGTGCGTCGTGGCTGCGACCCCAAGAAATGCAGGGCTTTTGGACCTGGCTTGGACAGGGGGCTGGTGGAGAAAGCCAACATGTTCACTGTAGAGACAAAGGGTATGTTGTAAAGACTAAGTTTTCAGACTTTCAATATCATCGGAATTTCACTTGAATGTTATGGGTGAAGACTTCCAAGTTTTCACTTTGAAATCTGATATCAAAGAAATTGGAAAATGTGGGGACCTCATTGCTTTTAAGTGCAGCCAGACAGCCAGACAGATTGTACTCAGGAGAGAGTCTAATTCATTACACACATCGTGTCATATCGTGTCATATCGCACTCATAAATTCGAGGGCTGCAAGATTTCCAAGAATTAATTAAGCAACGGAAACAGACTATTGGGGTATCCAAAATGACTTGACGTCCGTTGCCGGAAATGCCCGACGTCATCTTGAGCGACTAATTAAACATGTTTCCTCTGAAAATAGCCCCTATCGTTTCATCTTCCAGGAGCCGGAACCGGCGGTCTAGGTCTTGCAATCGAGGGTCCTTCCGAAGCTAAGATGACCTGCAAAGACAATCGCGACGGCTCTTGCTCGGTAGAATACATACCCACCGAGCCCGGCGAATACGACGTTAGCATCAAGTTCGCCGATCAACACATCCCCGGGTCACCGTTCAAGGTGCCCGTCGACAAAAACGTCGACGCCAGTTTGGTTAAAGCATCGGGTCCGGGACTGGATCCACGAAAGTGCCGCGCAGAAACACCTCTTACCTTCAAGGTCGATGCATCAAAATCAGGAAAAGCTCCTCTTGCCGTCAACATCCGCTCTGATCGTGGACCTCTGCCGAAACAACCAGACATCAGAGACAACGGGGACGGAACTTACGACGTGTCGTACATGCCTCCTCCTGAGGGGAGCACCGTCAAGGCCAAGGTCACGTGGGATGGACAGGACATCCCCAACAGCCCGTTCACGATGAAGGTTCGACCTCGAGTGGAGCCGGACCAAGTGCGAGTCGAAGGTCCTGGAGTGTCTAGCAAAGGAGTGTCGGCTTCACTGCCGGCTGAATTCACTGTAGATGCGAGCCAAGCGGGGTACGGAGATCTTGAAGTGCAAGTCAAGGTAAGTCAAGGTGGTGGAGACATGTTTGGTACAACAGGAATGCCAGCGCGGTCTGGGTAACGCTATGACAAATACATTGTTCTTTTAGTTTTGCCAAGATTTGGACCATGACTTCATGGATTTGGCTCTGTAATCATCTACTCAACTGATCGCGTCCCTTGCCAACACAGAATAAACACATACGTAATCGACGATTTCCACGGAATGCTATTGTTTCGTCTTGACAATTTTACAGGGCTTGGACGCAAATTCTGATTTATGAACACCTTTTCTATTCGCGTAAAGTTGGAGATAGAAGGCGCGCTAGGACGAGACAGCTGTCGCTTACTTATTTTAGAACCCGAATCTAATGATATAATCTCCTTGCTTAAAAAATCATTGAAAATCGTAAAGGGACTGCCTTTCCAGAGCCGAAAGGGTTCAATCTCGGCTTCACTAAGCCATAGCCCCATCACAAAGTCGTAATAACACAGTATTAATCGCCTCAGCAAAAGGCAAGCAGAGCCTCAATTGCAAGTTCTATTGCTGTTACCAAATGTTGGGGCGGTCGGTTTATCCCGATCGCAAGTGATATTTGACAGCAGCAGACATCATGCTTCGTTCTTGATCTCAACTTCCCGACGGCACTTACTAATCGACTTGTTCTTGATCTCAGGGTCCCGACGGCAACCCCAGGAGGGTGAAAGTGTCCGACAATGGAGACGGCACGTTCAAGGCCATCTACGTGCCTGACGATATCGGGCGCTACAAGGTCACTGTGATGCACGGGGGTAAAGAAGTCCCCAACTCCCCATTCCAAGTCCAGGCCGTGCCCATTGGCAGCGTGAGTAGTTGAAAATATTTACATCGTTTGCCCAACGTAAACACGATACAGATCTCGCGTGGAAACATAATTTTATGACGTTGTGAAAGCTAAAAATTTCAATATTACGTGTTTTACCGTTTGTTGAAACACGCGTGTTTATATAATATAATTTAATGTATTTTCTTTATTACATTCAACCACATGCCAAAGAAAATGTGATTTTAAAAGTCGTTTGATCGCGATTGCGTTTAGAAATAATTTGGCAACGTGTTTGCTTTCAGGCTGAGAAATGTAAGATTACCGAAGGGATCCAACGTAATCTGACTAGTGGTGAAGAATACTGCATCACTGTGAATGCAAAAAATGCAGGCTACGGCGCAGTGACTTGCCGAATTCGTTCCACATCTGGCAGGTGAGAAAACTTCTCATTTTCTTCACGCTTTTCAATTCGAATGTTGTTTTTCTGTTTTGGGAAATTATTTGACAGCAACAGCAACAGCAACTGTGACAATCTGCTACGTGATTTTGTGACAAGTTGTTACTAAATTTTGTGACAATTTGTGCCAAGAGTTGTGACAAGCTGTGCTGTGCGGGGGATTTGTGGTACATTGCGCAACTCGACAACCACTACGACAGTAAAATCACATCAAGCCTCACCTTGGAGGACAACTGATGACAATGAAAAGCAAAAGCAAAGTCGTTGCCGTTCACGCGAAGACGGCCAGTGGCCGCTGGCCAAATGAAATCTCACTCGATCTGTTCACAGCGAACAAATGGAATCTTTCACACACCATTTATACACGAAACGAATTTATGACACAGGAGATTATTATTTGTTTGACCATTTGCGTCGAGTAACAATCTCATCATAATTTATAATAGGAATTATCGAAAGCGTGCAGAGAGCTGTGCGTTTAACAATCGACGTTTGCTTTGCTAAGTGCATTTCGTAATCGTAATTAACGTGTTTCTGGAGATGTTATCGTTTCCGAGCCGTTTGACTGATAGGATTGCATTTATAAGAGGCCGTTCAAATGCAGGCGACGGCAAATGCAACTGCAAGATGCAAATACGTTTTTGCCATCCCTCCCTCACAGGAATATGCATCTATTTATTTTCGGTGCCAAGTCCAACCATCACGAGGACATTAATGACGTCAGATGTTTACTCGAGATGATTAATCATATTTAATTTCCCACATTTTTTCACTAATTTTCGGTTGGCTCCGAGCAATATCGCCCATTTAAGCTGTGGTGATTCATGATGGGTTACGTGTGCCATAATCGTGTGCCCAATCAAACTATCTTGATCGTGTCTAATGATCTTGTCTAGAGGCTTGCAAAAAGAAATTGACTTCATACGAGAACCAGATATCTCGTTCGCTGAATTACCCCTACCCTGCCCTTCCTCAAGCGGAAACCCTGAATTTGAGATGTTTCTTTAATTCAGATTCGTCGATTTTACTCAGTTATGTTAACCTTGTAACTAGCCAACTCGGAAGAAGGTTCTAAAATGCTCCATGGATATAATCCAAGCAAAGCCTCAAAGCAAATATCCCAAATTTTACATGATTGGTTGAGTAACGCTACAAAGCTCCTCATTCCGGAGTGAAAATTCGCCGTCGTAGATACTCCTTGAACGATCCAGAAGACTTGGCACAAATTCGTCCTTTCAAGTTTCGAATTGACAATTCCCAATAACCAAGCTGTGTGTATGTTCATTTAACTTAATCTCTTTGAAGCGGGTGTCTTTCCAATGAACGCCAGCCGTAAAGCGGCGAGCTTGTCAAGCCCCAAGAAAGCTGGCAAGCTTGATCGAGCGCACAGCACGCTTAGGCGTGCAACGCTCAAACAAATAAGGCACTTTAAGGTTGCGCATTGCTAAGTGCTTGGTATTCGTTATGGTCGTGATTACCCGGCAAGTGCCCGTTAAGGTCGTGATGATGATTTGGCACTGCGCTGATGACTAAGATAGCACAACTCTTCTTAATTTCATCCATGCTATAAATACCATTTTCATATCCTTTTCCTCCCACTTAGCCGGTAGCCCGCCATTGCCTGGAGACATTCAGATTTTTCGTTTCTCCTATGTGTGTGTGAGTGTGTTTTTTTTGTCTGTGGAATATCTGCGTCCAGCTTTCTAGTTAAGATTTATTTGCTTGTTTACTCCTCCGCGAGATTCTTCATGAATGGATATAATTGAATTGCAATTGACGGACTTCTATTCGGGGGTTTTCTATTTTGTCTGCAGACCAATGTCAAGCATTAATCATGTGGGGGAGACCAACTTCTGAATTAATGCCAATATTCAGACTTAAGTAGTATTAACATAAATAATTCTTTCTTTTCAAAGACTTCAACTATAATCATAAATACTAATTTCTACCACAAATAACATTGGCCAATCTGAAATGTCAAAAATCTATTTCGAAATGCGCTTTCTGCCGCCGCTGCCACCGCCGCCGCCGCCACTACCGCCGCCGTCGCCGCCGCCAATGCGGATGGACCGTTGGACCGGTGCCGCTTGAAAAGAATCCCGACGGCGGACGGCGGCGGTGGACGGCGGCGGTGGACGGCGGCGGTGGAGGCGGCAACTACTAACTACCAACCATCGCGCCGGATATCCCAAGAAATGCTAACTAAAATTAGACCCATGCACTTTTGGGCCAAAACTACTATTTATTACTCTTGAAGAGGACAAATAGTCATATATGCGTGAATATTTTTCCTCGCGATTTTTTCTAACGGTTAATATCTTTTTGAGCTGATGGGTCCTTAAGTAAACACTTGGTTATTTCCCTCGGGTAGGC